>OZ038460.1:20370363-20444363 GCA_964036195.1 Sphaerolaimus hirsutus
CATAGAAAATTCCATGACCAAACACACCCCCCCCCCAACCTCCTTAGTGCCAATGGCATAATTGCCCGCCTTAATATCCCTGTGTATATAGCCGACTAGATGGAGCGCTTCGAGCGCCACCAGCGCCTGATCTGCCACTCTGAGCGTGGTGGACAGAGACAGGCGCTGCTGTGGCTTCACGGCCTTCTTGAGGTCGCCCAGGGAGGGGCCCAAAAGGGTCATCACCTGCGGGGGGGGGGGGTAGTGGAGGATGGGTGATTTTGAGAAAAATGTTTGCATAAAGAAATATACATAATCTCAGAAAATGTGTCAAACGAAAATTTTGGCGAATAACCACCTGCACTTAAAATTTGCACTACTCTGAAAATGCAATTTGCACTCCTGGGGCCAGTTCCGGGCCAAATTGGTAAAGTAAAGAGTAAAAATTGGAGAGTAGAGTGAAATTACAAATGGCAAGTAAAGAGAAAAGTAAAAATTGAAGGGGAAAGTAAAAATTGAAGAGGAAAGTAAAAATTGAAAAGGAACGTAAAGAGTAAAGAAACAAACGAAAACAAACGATAAAATGTACTAAAAAAGGTAATTTTTTTATTTTATTTTTCTAACATTTTTTTCATTATTTTCTGTTTCTTTACTCTTTACTTTACTTTTAAATTTTTACTTTACTCTTTACTTAAGTATTTTAAATTTTTACTAACTGTTTACTTTAGTATTTACTTTACTTTACTTTGAAAATTTTACTTAAGTTTTCATTTTTACTTTACTTTACAATTTTTACTCTACTTTTCAATGTTTACTGTGCTCTTCAATGTTTACTCTACCATTTACTTGCGATTTGTCATTTTACTCTAGTTACTCTCAAATTTTTACTCTTTACTTTCCACTTGCGGAACTGGCTAGGGTTCAAACGGGATTGACTTTTCGGGATCGGGAGCGGGATCGGGATTGGTTTTTTGAGATTTCGGGATCGGGATCGAGATCGGGATTGGCCGGGATTGGGGTCACGGGATCGGATTCGGGATTGGCATTTTTTCGGGGTCGGGATTGGGGTCTTGGGATAGAGATTTTGGCCAATGTTTTGGCATCCACAGTTGTTCATAAAGGTCTAAAAACACTGTTGGATGCCAGAAACATGGCATAAAATGAACGCTGGGGGTTTGCGTTCACATTTTTGCATACAAAAACGTCGTTTTTTCACTTTTGATAATTTCCACTAATTTTTCCGGGATCGGGATCCCGGACTTTAGAGTTTCTCGGGATCGGGATCGGGATCGGGACTGCTAAATCCCGGAATTTCACGGGATCCGGGATCGGGATCCCGTTTGAACCCTAGAACTGGTCCCTAGTACTGATAGTATTTCGAGAAATTACGGTAGAATGGTAAATCCAGAATTCTATCAGACTTCCAAAAAAAAAAACAACGTAAAAACTTTTCACCAGGTAGTTGCACTGCAGCAGGTCGTGGCGGCCGCGCGCGTACAGCATGCAGAAATGCCGCGCTGAGAGCATTTGGGAGTTTATGGTAAAATAATCTAAATATTATTGGTGCCATGGGTTAGGTTTCCCACGGTACTTTTGCAAAAGAGATTGGGGGGGGGTCATAAATCTTTTGATTACGTAAATACTGGGCAGGTATCGTAAATTATCAATTAGGTAATTGCCCTGACATGAATAGTTACCCTTTACAAGCTTCCCCCCAAAAACACTAGTTTACTCTCAGTAAACTAAAAACTTCGTAAACTCATAAATCAGCTATGAACGCATTTGAGTTTACCATAATGAAGAATATGTCAACTGCAATTGACGAAAATCATAAATGACTAATTCTGGTAAACTCAAATGCGCGTTCAAACCTGATTGGTGATTTTACTTAATCTCCTAATAAACTAGTCTGTGCAGCGACATTGAAATAAAATATAACGTATTTCTTCTAATAGAACAGCATCCTCCAACAGAACGGCAGGTTTTGGCTATTTTTGCACTCACGAAAACAATAGAACGGCAGCCTCAAAATGAATGATAACCTCCAATTGAACGGCACGTCCAATAGAAAGGCAGGTAAAAAAAATTTGAACGGCGCTCTCCCATTAGAAAAAATACGGTAAGCTCACTATATTCTGCATCGACCGCCCTGTCGTGTTCCTTGGAATGAATCACCGATAGCACTTTAATTTCGATTTTGAGCACCGATAGAAGATCGTTTCTTTCCCCCCGACTTTCGACTTTCATCGCGTAGTGCCGCCCGTCGGTGCCGCTCACTCTGAATTTTTGCCACTTAAAAAAACTTTAAAATCATATGTGAATGTAGGGTTTTGATCGATTTTGTCGATAATTGATACCGTATTACCTCGAATTACCCCCCCCCCTTGAATTAACCCCCCTCGAAATACCCCCCCCCTAAAATTCGGCTGAGGAAATAATAACCCCCCCCCTTGAAATACCCCCCCCCCTAAAATTGAGTGTAAAGAGAATGTACATGACAAATACCGTAGTTTGTGATCTGTACAATGCAGAACACACGTTAAAAGTGATGATTAAGTGATGTAGGGAAGGGCTTATGTGTATATACAGTTATACCGTATTTCCTCGAAATACCCCCCCCTCGAAATACCCCCCTCAAAATGGACACTATGAACTTATAAACCCCCCCCCCCCCTCGAAATACCCCCCCCCCCCATATTTAGTGTATAGAGCACGTAAATGACAAAGGCTGCGGTTTGTCATCTGGGTAATGCAAAACACACGTTAAAAACGATGACTCTGTTATGTGAGAACAGTGATTATACGTCTACAGACTTATACAAGTCTTTAGAGTCTTATAAATGGCGATTTTTGTTGCATTTTCGACGTCTGCGTACGTTTCAGACGACAATTTAGTACTGGGTCTTCAAAAAATTTCTGGCGAAATAATAAACCCCCCCTCGAAATACCCCCCCCCCTCGTTTAACCCCCCCTCAAAATTCTCACTCTGAAACAATAAACCCCCCGGGGGTATTTCGAGGAAATACGGTATATGCCTATAAACACATATACATCTACGTAAATGTTCGATTTTTCTACATCTGCGTATGCGGAATTTCCGAAAATTTCTGGCGAAATAATAGACCGCCCCCTCGAATAAACCCCCCCCCCCCCTCGAATTATCCCCCCTCAAATTTTGCTGGCGAAATAATAAACCCCCTGGGGGTATTTCGAGGTAATACGGTAGATTATATTTTTAGGAATTTGTCGATTTGACAATTAATGTCGACTAATGAACTTATTGAGAACAAATAACAAAATAAAAATACACAATGATTTTGAATCAGTGTGCACAAAATAATTAGTAATTTTGGCACTTATTTTTAAAAAATACTATGTCGTTAGATTAAGAAATCGTCATAAAAGGGCATCCTTTTAAACAACTGCTAGCCACAGTTGCGTGGATCACAGGCTTAAATATAAATAAATTAGTATCCTGTCACAAATCCTACCAAATCTTCACTTTCCACAGTAAGAATCCTTCACGAAGTGGGCTATACAACACAGGCACTTAATAAATACCATAACCCCCAAAATAAAACACGCACTTGTAAACAGCGCCAAAGCCGCCCTCGCCCAACTTCGACATTACGGTGAAGGGGCCGGGCGCCTTAGCTGCGCCTAGGGTAACGCCCAGCAATTCGCGCGAGGGAACCGCTGGCTCCTGAGGGGGGGGGGATTTTAAACGAGTTGGGGAAGGGGTGGTGAAAAATAGACCCCCCTGCTCGAATAAGTCAACTGGGGGATTTTCTGGTGGTGGGATTCAGACAAATTTTTAAGCTTTTTTATATTTTATCAGGAAAAATACCCTAATATTCCAGAGTAGTAATAAAAATACTCGGTTTTGTTTTCCTGGAGTTTCGAACTTTTACGTTTTCTTCAGTAAAAAAAACTGAGAAAAACACCGTAACAAAAAGTACGTTTTTCCATTTTCTCGCTTTACCCCCCCCCCCCTAATCCAAACAAAAACAACTCTATACATACGTCCTCTACAGTCTCCTCCGTGGGAACGTTATCTTCACATTCAGCAGAGCCCCCCTTAGGCTTTCTCTGTCTCGGTCGCGTCTTCCTGGGGCCAGTTCCAATTAGAACGTAGGGCGCACGTGAGGCGCCCTACACGCCGGTAAACAATTTTTTTTAAGTATAGGTTTCGAATTTTGGAATTAAAAAAATACTTTTCGAACTTTATTTCATTTTCAGATTTTTCTGCTGAATATATTAAATTACGTACAAAATGCAGAAACACAATCCAAAACATTATTTTTATTTCAACCAAAAAATTCCATAAAAATTCAAAATATATTTTCAAATTTTCAAATATTATTTTCTATCGGTGAAATAAAATCCAAAAACAAAATTCGACATTTTCGAGAAAATTTTGTTTGCACCCAGTACAGTAGGGCGCCCCACATGCGCCCTACGCCCCAATAGCCCCAGCCCCCTGGAAGAGCCGCAAATGGGACTGGACACGGTGGGCGGGTTGTCGTTCTCGGCGGAGCTGGGCGGCGGCAGGGGCAGCACGCACGGCTTGGACAGCGCCCTGGACAAGGCGCCGACGTTCTCGTAGGGCGACTTGTTGGCTGACACGCCGCTCACGCTGAGGGGGAGTGTGCATGGAATTGGGGTTGTGTGGGAAAAAAATTTCAACTTTTTCTCAGCGCCTAGTAAAATTGCTAAACCTCATCTAGTGTCGGAAAACTTCCTAGTAGAAATATAATCAAATCTCCTTGAAAAAATAAATCAATCAAAATGCTTTATTTTATCATGTTTTATTGTATTATCAAAATTATATCAACCTCATCTCAATTATCAATGCTATGTAAATACCATATCTAATGAGTTGAATGGAACCGTATGCCTGTCGCAGAGTTGTTTTTATACAGGGTTTTTAGAAAAGCTTAATGTGAATTGAATGAGTGCAAAAAGTGCACTGTAACTAGCAAGAATCGAACCCGCACCCCTCGCCATTTGTAATAATCCCCCAGAGCAGAGACAGGTGTGCCTATAAAACGTGGTCATTTTACACGATTCGTCGACTTTGATGCTCAGCATCTTAATCATTTCTGAACGGATTTTCACCATTCAACACTTTAAATGACGAGCAGAGTGCAGGGATTCCACTTTTACAGTCAGATTAGCGATGTCTAAATCATTAGTGCTGATTTGACCCAGAATTTCAAGGAAAATCTCAAGCGCTACCCTCGACTGACGGCTACAGCAAGCGGCTTCCCTTTCACTGCGGTGTTTGGTCTGGACTTTTTTGGTCTCATGATAGGCATTTTTGTGACAGGGGAAAGTGTTTTCATCGATACGAGAGAATTTCTTGCATGCGTGCAGCGATTTCCGGTGGTGGCGTATCTTTTTTGGTTGCCTTTTTTGAGTGGTGTAAAATTTTTGGTGTGCCCTTTTTGGGCGTGTTTTTGTTCGATTTATTCGGTTGTCCAGGATGACATTTTAGTTGGAAATTTTAGTTGACAGATGGGATCTGAATTTGTTTGCTGGCTGTTTAATGAAAAAAGCGAGCCAAATAAATGTCGCTAGCTTTTTGATGGTTGTATTTAACAGGAAATTGTATTAGATTTTATATTTATCTGATTTAAACGCAAACATCTTTTAAAAATAGCGTTGGAAAATAACAAAGTAGTGATGGGACGGAATCAACGGACCTGAAACATTATAAAATTATTTAAAGCGGGACCGAAAAAATATGAAGCAAAACCAACGACATCAGTGCGACCGAACGAAATGACATCCAAAAACTACACACATATATTTTGTCATATTGGGCCCCCACACACTGGATGTCAACTGAATTCGTGTCAACTAAATGTCAACTGAATTTAAGTGATACTGTGATTTCAACTTACCGTAATACCTCGAATTATCCCCCCCCCCCCTTGAATCAACCCCCCCTCAAAATGGGCTGGGGAAATAATAACCCCCCCCTCGAATACCCCCCCTCCGGAATGATGTACATCATGTATGCAATGTACATGATGTATTTATTACTACTTATTTGCATCGCAGCTACTCTTATACGCTCATTTGTGTACAGATGTACATCTATAGCCACAATGTAACCTATATTCTCACATTTATTACCGTTTTTGTGTAAGAAATAGCGTATTCTTTACTACGAATTCCACGAAATTTTCTGGCGAAATAATAAACCCCCCCTCGAATAACCCCCCCTCGAATTAACCCCCCTCAAATTTTGCTGGCGAAATAATAAACCCCCATGGGGGTATTTCGAGGTAATACGGTATATATCTGATAGAGCATAGTTAATTTTACATCATGACACTTCATTTTCATTGTTCCTGTTAAGTGTGATGCTTTTTACAAACTTCTTGTTTTATTCAATTGACACTGAGTTGACGCGAATTTGCGATGTCAACTAGTGTGTGGGCCCATTATACCATATTTTTCCGAATACCATAACCATTCAGAAGTGAAAAAATATATTTTCCCATTGAACCGCGAAAAACAGCTCACAAAATGTTTCATCTGTGGGGTGATTTCTCATCAGAATTTTTAACATTCAAGAGATCAGCATCAGCCAACTTTCCCAGATAAGTCAGGTTTCTGTGCAGTATTTGCTGGTACCTGCGAGGGGACAAATATATTTTTTTTTTTGAAAAACGTTTTAGATCGTGTGGACATTGCACAGTTTTGTGACAGATTTGAACATCATGGGTTCACGAAGTGACAAAAATGCAACGTAGCAGGGCCGAAATTGCAAAGACAGACTACAGAGTTAAAAAAGGGACCGGGCCGTTTAAAAAAATACAACGCCATGTTCTATAAAACATCTCACTAGGATTTCTATTAACTGTAAGCTCCCAGATATTGATATTGGTGCAACACATCGAAACATCGTGTTATTATAACAAATATGGATAGTGCAGTGGCAGCTTTAAAACCAATAAACGAAACCACTCTAATTACAATTTGAAAAACTCACTGTAGAACTTCTGGCAATTTTCCAGCATTGGCATACTCATTTATCACCTGGATTAGGTGAGTATTTTCATCCAACATCTAGGAAGCGAACAAAATCTTTTGTTGCAGATATTTTTTATTAAAAAAACGGAAATAAATTGTAATGACCTTCTGCACAGTTGAAGCTTCATAATTTGACTTTTTCACTCCGCAGTCATCCGGAGCGAAAACCAAAGACATTTTGTAAATTAACTCATCTGTTGTATTATGCACATTCAATTTTCAATACTAACAAAAATGATCATTGACAATTGAGAAATTGATAAACCCAGCGACAACATTTTGCACTGGTTTGGTTTTTTTATCATTTATTGGGCCAGAACAAAAGAAAGAGGCGTGTTTTACACTTCATTTTGTACATATTCATTCGACCACAGCATGCGACAAAATTGGGAATTTAAAACAACAAAAGGACCTTTTTATTTGAATTTTCTAGTAAATTTTATCATTACCGTAAGAAACGGTACCACAAGTTTCAAACAGAGTTGTGTCATAAGCCTTAAACACACACAGTTGACGATAACATAGGGTGTCAACTAAAATCCTAATTGACATTGACAATATCCGTTTAATATTACGCGTTCAATACCGATATTTGATCTATCGCTACAATACAACTGTATCAAATATATTCGCATATATTTACACAAAAATTCAGTATCATTTAGTACCAAAACAAATTTTAATAATATTATCTTGCGAGGAAAAACACTCACCGTGAGTTTGTTATTTCAGACTGTGGATGGAAAAAGCGCTTTTTTCAACGACCCACTTTTTAAAAAGCGCTTTTTTAATTAAAAGCGCTCTGCGGCTATTTTACTTTTTTCAAAAAATTTTCCAGACATTTCACACTCAAAACACAACCAACCAAACCTGGGCAAAATATCTTTAAATTCCAGGAAATTGTTTTGTGCATTGCGCTTTTGAAAAAGGCGGTTGAAAAAAGCGCTAGTCATCCCGATTTCTGACTACCATAACCCTACCGTATGACTCACATAAGTACCCAAAATATCCTATTTTGTACCCACACGAGTCCTTTTACTCCACGAAAAATTGGAAGCGTAATTTTTGGGCAAAATCTGTCTCTCCTGAGGTTCTTCAATTTCATACTGCCACCGGTGTTTTTCGCAATATCGAACGGCGTCTTCTTTCGATGCAAATGACGTCATCATGTGAATGTTGCTCAGCGGGTCGCCGCTGAAAAATGGAAGTATTTTTGGTAGGTAGTTTGAAATCGTGAATTTTTGAATTGGGATTTAACAGTGTATGAATTGAATTGACTCGAAGATTTTGTCAAGATTAGAAAATTGCCAGATCGAATGACTAAAATCTCAGGCCGCGTTCACACGGTTGTTCTGTGGCGACATATATTTCGATTTTTCAATATTTTTTGTAATCATAATATTTTATCAAAATGAAACATCAAAACCTTGTGAACCATTACGCTTTAACCCCTCCCCCAGGGGTCTACTAGGGTGGGGGGGGGGTAAAACAAATGCTCCAGGTATCCATTTTTTCTGGCTTGGGATGGAAACCTGACTCAACTACCCTTTTTAAACGGTTGTTTTAAACTTTTTTAAACGGTAATCGATGGTTTTTTATTTAAAAAAAAACATTTAAAAACACCTGCAACACACAACATAATCCCGAGGCAATTTTTTCGCTACTACGCCCCCCCCCCAAAAAAAAATCACCGGAAACCTATTTTTTCCCAAAGCAGACCCCCCAACCCCCCACGCACCTACTACTCCACCCCATAAGAGGGTTCTCCCATCTCTCGCGGTTGTCCAACTCGACCTTCCAGCGCTTGGTGTTCGCCCAGCCCGACTGCGACGCCTCTTTGGACGGGCGGTAGATTTTGGCCCGACGCAGGACTACGTGCTCCTCGGGGATGCCGTCGATTAATTGGGATTCTTCCTGGGGGTATGGGGGGTTTTGGGGTTTGAGGGTTGAGTGGGATGTATTAGGGTTACTAAATATAAGTGGTAACTTTTTTAGGAGGCGTTTTTAACGACCCCGTTTTTAAAAAAAAACGCATTTTTAATAAAACTGTAATATTCAAAGCTCCAAAATATGGTTGTGTCAACATTAATATACAGACACACCAGACAAGTGCCAGTACTTTTTGATGCTACACATACACATGCAATGGCTGTGGAACCATCGGGTAGCATTTAGAGTGGTGATTTCTGTCAAAAATACATTTTTCGACATATCGACATACGTATATTTGTTACTTCAAATAGCTTGAGTGTAGGGTTCAAACGATATATCGTATTGAATATCGGATATCGACCATTTTTTCATATCGAATATCGATATCGAAAATTTTAAAAAAATATCGAATATCGATATCGAAAATTTTGAAAAAATATCGAATATCGATATCGAATATCAACCATTTTTCGATATATCGAACCTGTATTGTGTCCCTAAATTAAGTTTTCATTTTCATTTTGAGATATTTATGATTGATCTGTTTTGCTTATAGTATTGTATTTGATGAGTAAAAGTACAGTATTTATTATGTGATTTTTGTTGAAGTGCTAAAATTGAAGCTAGAAAATGATGATATGCTATTTTTTGCAACATGCCCTTAAGCAATTAGGTTATAAGTATAAACTGAAATATCTACCAATTTTTTATTTGTCTGATACACTTTGATTCATCATGTTTCTCTGCCATGTTCTTCTTTTGAGTGATGTAAAGCTTGTTAAAATCACTTGTACCATTCACATTTCAGTAACAAGATGATTAACCATGTGTGCAACCACATGAAAATACAATATGCCACTTGAAATAGCCACCTGGACGGTCGGTCTGGAAGGCTAGACTGCGGTCTGCCAGCACTGACGTGTGTACTGATTGGTGCTGAGGGAGGAGAGTGGCGCGGGGAACGAGAGAAGTGGCCCTGGCAGAAAACCCAGGACCTCTCAGGCCCTGGGAACAAACCCAGGACCTCTCGCGCGGGCTCTCAAACTGTGCCACAGCTCAGTTAACTAACTTGCTGTTAACTGGGCTCAAGTATAAAAAAGTGCACGCGCGTAGTGACACTTTAGCGGTCGCGCCACATGCAGTTTGATTCTGTACAAATGTATGAAAAGTTCCCTTGATATTCATGCAATTCCATACAAATGTATGAAAAGTTCCCTTGATATTCATGCACCGTTCCTTCATAAAGATGTAACACTGGTACCATTGATATTAATGAATATTTATGATGTCATGAGGGTAGCTGTAAAAGCGACAGTCTGCTGGCATCAGCGACCTATGGTGTTGTCGTAGGTCGAAATGCACCCCTTAGCCGTACATTCCCCAGATTCTATACCTTTTTGAAACTCAGCGACCCCTGGCGTCGTCGTACAGTACAGTACGTACAGTATGAAAATTCTGGCAATCTCCGGATAATCGGTACAAGACGCATATTAACTGTCCCTGAATCCAAAAAAGGAATTGACAATGGGAATTTTGCCCTGGCATACTCAGATCTGCAGATACCCCCCGTCCCTCAGCCCTTGAAATATGCCTAGCTATACCAACAGCAAATCGCAATATCGAATATCGAAAATATCGAATATTGACCATTTTTCAATATCGAATATCGATATCGAGGTTCCATATCGTATCGATATCGAATATCGAGTTTCAGAAAAAAATATCGAATATGGATATCGAAAAGTCATATCGTTCGAACCCTACTTGAGTGAGGTTACATTTAAGAGAATGCCAATACCTTGAGTTGCTTTTCAAACACTAGCATTGGAAAACTAAACTAGTTTTGGAAGTTTTTTAACTAAACAGGCCACAAAAGCAGTAAAACGCAGCATACACCCAAACTCACAGTTTTCACCTGCACCTTGGTGCCGGACTCTGGCGCGCGCAAATGCGGCGTCACGAAATCCTTGACATTTTTTGGTTCCGGGTCTTTTTGGCGCTCGCGCGCCAGCTGCTGCTGAAAGTCGGTCACTTCAAAGGGAGACGGTTTGTCGCCTTCGGATGTGCAATACAGCCTGCGTTAAATGTTTTTTTTGTGAGAATTGTTTAGTGCTGGCAGAGTGCCAAATGCATACAAGTATGGTTCTGAGGAAGTTTAGTTTTTCGAGGAAATGTCAATGTGTTCACTTTTGAACATAGGATGATAGGAACTTTTATAGAAACTCTACAATTATGCGTTTGCATATTTACCTGGTAACGCGGACAGCTGGCAAAACCACTCGCGAACGCAACATCATTGTAAATTTTGTGAAGCGGACCGAAACCGCTGAAGTTTTTTTTCGTTTTACGACAAAAATAATGAATTGGATACAAATAAACCGTTAATGACTAAAAAATCAGGCGTCAAGTTCAAATAAAAAGAAAAATCGACGAAACCCCGCGCGATGCAAATTCCAGTCAAAATCCGCCGGTCAGCGATTTAATCCATCAAATTCAACCCTCAAAATGCCAAATTCTTTCAAAAAACGCAGAAACAACGGCGCTACAAAAGTCGACGAATGGTCGATAATCGAATTACAGGGCAGTTTGGAAGCGACAGCGAATGCGGATGGCGGTGGCTTTTCGGGAAAACATCTGGCTGATTTGCATTTTGACACTCAGGTAGGAATTGTGAACTAGATTGTCAACTTATTTTTATTGTAGTGCTGTTCAATTATTGGGGGTGGCTGAATGTGGAGTTACAGCTGTTTGGCAACCCGCCAAAGCGCTGATGTTTTTTACATACAAGGTGTGAAGTAGGGTGTCAAAAAATTTTTTTACGGAAAACGGAGACGGAATAAATTTTTCAGCGGCCGGAAAACGGAACGGAAAACGGAAAAAAATTTGCACTTGGCGGAAAACGGAAACGGAAAAAGAATTTCAGCAGCCGGAAAACGGAAAAAAAGGCCGGAAAAACGGAAACGGAAAAATCAATTTTGCACGGAAATGGAAAAACTTGTTGAAATTTTGCTGGGAAACAGATAAAATTTGCTGAAATTTTGCTTGAAGTGGAAAAAATTTGCAGTAATTTTGCTGGAAACAGAAAAATTTTTACATCATTGACAATCTGCATGAATTTTTACCAGTTTGGCTGTTCAGAAAACAGAAAGTTGAGCCAGAAAAAGGTAAAATGAGGCGGAAAAATCGAAAATTGAGGTAAAAAACGGAAAAAAGGCAGAAAAACTGGAAATTGAGGCGGAAAACGGAAAAAAAACGGAAAAACTAAAAATTTAGCCAGAAAACGGAAAATGAGCCGGAAAAACGGAAACGGAAAAAAAAGTTGCCGGAAAACGGAAAAAAAATTTCAGCAGCCGGAAAACGGAACAGAAAAAATTTGCCTGCAGAAAACGGAAACGGAAAACGGAAAACGGAAATTTGACACCCTAGTGTGAAGATCAAAATTGTCTGTGTGAAATAATTCATAACTGATCGAAAAAATGAATTACTAATTGATGCACGTGTAGTGCTGACTTTTTTGCCATGTGCAAGAATGGCTAAACATCGTTTAGAAAAATTGACCTCTGAATAGGTAGCTAAAAGTTCAAAGTTCAATACACTTCACCATAACATTATGTACTTTACCATGCCCTCCAAATAGGTAACAATTGAAGCGTCTACTGAAGTCGATAACTCCAAAATTTAGAAATTTCGGTATTTATGATTAGTCCCACACTTTTCACCACTTTCTAAAAAAAATTCCACTGTAATTTGTCTCTTCTGTAAGTGTCACATTTTTACACTTTTGGTAAAATTAGGAACAATCTTCAAAAAATCTCCGACAAGAAGTCGATAACTCCACGCTGTGTCCAACACAGTCGATAAGTCACCCATTTTATGGGCATTTCTCCCCTGTAAATGTTGCATTTATACGCATTTCAGGGCAACGCAATACTCATAATTGGTCACCACATCCTGACTGGCAAGGAGGAAAAATTGACAAAACCTTTGGGAGTGCTTTTGAAAAGTCGCCAGTCCGGAGGCACCGTTTATGATATGGTCGCGATTGTGAAAAGAAAGTTGATTTTTAAGAATAGACCAAAACCTATTGTCACTTGCGTGCCTAAGAAAGTTTGAAGTGAAAGTTGTATAGCCTTTTAAATTGCTATTTGAAATTGTATAGCCTACGGACCGGATACTCTACCATTATCTGAATAATGAAGCAAAAAATATGAATGATGAAGTAAAAACAACAACATTCCCAGCATAATATTTTTGCGTCAGCATTTGCAGCAGAAGAAAATGGGTGAATAGTATTGAAAAATGGGTAATTTTGAGAAGATATAATTCAATTTAACAAACAAAAATAATGCAATGTTTTTTATTATTTTCTGACACTTTTAAAGATCTCAAAATCCATTAAAACCGTTCCACACACAGCGATTTTTAAATAAGTTCGAACGTTTTTTGGCAAAGTATCGAACCGCATTTCTTCTAGTAGAAGAGCGCCGTTCTATTTTTACCATCAACCTCCAATAGAACGGCAGGTAAACAAGTTGACGGAAACAATAGAAGGGCGCTCTTCTATTAGAAGAAATACGTATTCTTACTTTGCCAAAACACGTTCGAACGTATTTTTAAAACCGCTGTGTGGAGCGCCAAGAAGAACAAACTGAGAGTTTTTGGGGAAAAATTCTTTTACATCAATCTCCCGACGATTTTTTAATGCCATCCGTCATCATGCACGAGATTTTCAACTAAAGAAACGTTGTATGCACACGAATGCGGTCCAGACAGCGTAATTATGTGAATATGTATTTAATTTCAGTGATTTTCTTTGATTCATTTATATAGCATGATGTATATTTGTGTAATTACAAAAAATCCCCACAACGAGAACTGCATCAGCTGCAACAATACTGAATAAAAAGTACACCAATCACAAAAGGCATGAAAGATACTCAAATAATTGATCACTGATAAAAATGATGATATTCTCAGTTAAACAGGGGCACATGGATAAGAGAAGGTCGTAGAACGAACATGAAAGCACCGCAAAACCAACAGAAAATGCACAAGAATATATGGTTTGAACTAGGGATAACTAGTGTTTAAAAAAACCCCTGAAAAACCGTTTTTTTACAAACAGCTGAACTTTTCAGTACTTATCTGCCAGGGGTTTTGCTATTTTTATGCGCTTAAGCGTGCAATTTCACAGACAAATTAACATTGAGTGTTGTTTTCATCCGTTTTGTTGTGTTTTCAATGACAGACTTTCCATTTCCATACTTTGTAAATTAACAACCTTTTAATAAAAACGTTTCAAATAGAAAAAGGTCGCTTAAAAATAAGAATATTTTTTCATCCCTAGTTGGAACCATACGACTTTTTTTATAGGGAAAAGCGCTTTATAGCGAACACCAGATTTATTGTGATACCTATCGACTAGGGATGGCCAGTGCTTTTTTTCAAGCGCTCTTTTTCAAAACGCCGCTTTTTTTAAAAAAAGCGCAAGGGTTCCAGCGCTTTTTAAAGAAAGAGCGCTGGCAAAAAAAATTGTACCAATTTGCAAGCACAATTTCACATGCACATTCCAACTGGTGGTGGTTTTCATTGGTTTGGAGTATTTTTAGCGCCATTGCTTCTATTTGCATGCTATCATATGATAATGAGCCGTGATATGTTAGTGTAGTATATAATATATAAAGCCGATGTTCTTCCACATACTTCTACAGTGGGAAACATTAGTCTCGATGTATTAGCCTTTTTATAACCTTATTTAAGCACTATTTCATGCCTAACTTCAGTTGAACTCACGACCATTCAACAAAAAGCAATTTACATAACGAGTCAACATTAAAAATGGATTTTTTGGCATATAACCCCACGTATAATGCTATCCCATGGCTCCACAGCCATCCTATGACTATATATCATCACAAGTACTGCCGCTTGTATGATATACCTGTATATATTGACTCAGGGCCATATTTGGGAGCTTTCTAGGTAATGTCTTGACATTTTTTGAAAAACGCTAATAAAGCGCATTTTTTTAAATATAGCACCTTTTTTTAAAAGCGGGGCCGTTGAAAAAAGCGCTTTTTATCCATCCCTACTATCGACTCTAGCTGTGAAAGGTAGTCCGTATTTGATAAAATATAAAAATACCATATCCAATCCGAATAAAGAAACAATTAAAAATGTTTAAGTTGTTTTCACTGTGACTGATTTTGCCCGTAGTTCATCATGGCTCTATTACTCAAAATATGCTCGAAATTACTGTTAAGCATGCAGTCAGGTCTGGGGGCGGTCCCGCACCCTGTAAAGTCTCAAATGGCGTGTAAAATTTGAACTAATAGAAAAGTAAAATTTTCACACTCAACATTTGACATTTTGTATGATATTTGACTCTTCTTTACATTTTACAGGGAGCAGGACTGCCACCTGCACATAGATTGTCCCGACTCCCAACCGCACACAATTGAGCAGCTTTTTATAAAACTGCCGCGTCCATTTTACCAGTTATGAGCTGTGGTTTGATATCAACCAAATAATTGTCAATATGCTGCAGATGGCCGTTGGTCAATGACTCTGAAAGATTAATAGTATAAATGACAAGTAAAATATAAAATTAAATCAAGTTCACGTGACAGGAAGAAGTGATGAGTTGAGCCAGTGGTAGTCGATCAAATGACAAGTACTTTATAGTAAGCCTACAAACTTTACTTGTTCACTTCCCGCGCCATTAAAATATATCACCATTCCACCTTCACTTGCGTACCGTCTACGTTTCCATAGCAAATATCGGATATCGACCACTTTTTCCCATTGAACATGGACATCGAGGGTCGATATCGAATATCAAGTTTCAGAAAAAAAAGAGTATCGATATCGACAAGTCATTTCGTCACAACCCCGCGTGTGCACCCGCGTAATTCACCCCCCACCCCCCCCCCCCCAAAAAAAAAAGCAACCCACCAATAATCCACTGTTCCGTCACGCACATGACGTCGGTGGCGCGCTGCGACAGGTCGCCCGGCTGCAACGGGTTGGCGGTGAAGTCTGCCAGAATGTACACTGCTCGCTGCATCGTGGGCACCACCTGGAGGGGGGTGCGGTTGGTTGATGATAAGAGAAGCTAGGTGCGACCCGGGGGTAGAGAATGGGGGGTCCGGGCTGCTCAGCTATATCTACACATCCAATACATCCGGGGAGGCAAAAGTTCTGGCCATTAACCCTCTGAAACCCCCCCCCCCTCCCAAAAAAAAATCCGCCAGCCATCTAGGTACTTTTAAGAACTTTTACCCCAAGTTTTGCTCAAAATAGCTCATTTTCAAGATAAAACACAATCTAAAACCAATACTTCTCAAACACAAAACAAATAAAACACTTAAACCTCAAACTCACGCAAGCCCCCAGAATTCTGAGCAGCTGAGCTAGCAGTTCATAACCCAAAGTTGATTTCTGCCGCATCACGTATATAGCTGGGGCGTCCGGAGTGAAAAAAGGTTTCAGGGAACCCTTTGCTCGTTGTCGCCGACGAATCTAAATTCATTTTGCGAATGTGTGTAGGGTTCAAGCGGGATTGACTTTTCGGGATCGGGATTCACTTTTTGAGATTTCGGGATCGGGATTGGGGTTTCGCGATCGGGATCGGTATTTTGACATTTCGGGATCGGGATTGGGGTCACGGGATCGGGATCGGGATTGGCATTTTTTCGGGATCGGGATTGGGGTCTAGGGATAGAGATTTTCGTCACTGTTCTGGCATTCACAGTTGTTCATAAAGGTCTCAAAACACTGTTGGATGCCAGAAAAGTGACAAAAATGGACGCTGGGGGTTTGCGTTCACATTTTTGCACGCAAAAATGTCATTTTTTCACTTTTTATAATTTCCACTATTTTTTCCGAGATCAGGATCCCGGACTTGGGAGATTCTCGGGATCGGGATTTGAAAGTTTTCGAGATCGGGATTGGTATTTTTGGATTTCGGGATCGGGATTGGGGTTTCGGGATCGGGACTGCTAAATCCCGGAATTTCACGGGATCCGGGATCGGGATCGGGATCCCGTTTGAACCCTAAATGTGTGTCAATTCGGTGTCAATGGAAGCGGGGTTCAAACGGGATTGACTTTTCGGGGTCGGGATAGGGGTGTTCGGATCGGGATTTTGGACGAAAAAGTTTGGAATTAAAGTGTTTCTCCTTACCTTTCACACAAAAAAAATTAACATCGTACTTGGATGGCAGAGAAGTGGCATAAAATGCATACTGGAGATGTCCATTGGCCAAGGGTCTCGAATGCGGGGGGGGGGGGGTTGGGGGGGCTTGGTTACCCCCCCCCCAAACCGCCCAGCTATCTATCTATCCCGGAGGCCGCTCAGCTATCTATCTATCCCGGAAGCAAAGTTTTAGGCTACTACCCCCTAAACCCCCCCCCCCAATCGCCCAGCTATCTACCTATCTGGAGCGATTTTTCAGAAACTTGACCCCAATTTTCGCTTAAAATCGCTATTTTTCATACCCTTTTATAGATTTTCACTTCCAAAATCATGGTCAGGGTTCCTATTTGCCTATTTTCAGCTATATTTAGTATTTACTACATGCTCTTGTATACCCATTTTGAGCCATTTTACAGCTACTTTTAGCGATTTTTCTCCCTTTTCTTCCTTCTATGCCCCGAAAAAACCTATATATCGAACCACCACAAACCCCTCTCAAACCCGCCCCCAGAAAATTTTTCAGCTATCTATCCCTCCGGAGGAGCGATTTGCTATCTATCCAACCACTCGGAGGGTCAAAATTCAAGATACCCCTGCCATTGGCATTTATAACCACAAGTATTTTTTCACTTGTCTACCCTTAATTTTAGAATTTGCCATTTTACCGAATCAGGATTTCCACACAGGGATCCGGGATGTTAATCCCATTTGAACCATAAACGGAAGTGATTGAGTTTAGTAGAAATTGAATTGATATTGACTACTTTTAAACCTGAGACCAAATTTTTATGTTTAAAGAACATAAATACATCCTACGAATATCGGTTGTCGATTAAAAAAGACAAAGTCTCCACCCACCTCACAGCCAGGAAACCTCTTTTTGGCCTCATACTTTTCCTCAGGCAACCACCTTCCCTCCCCCAGCGAATCGTACAGCCAATCAGCGCTGAGCAGCCAGCAGCCATTGGCTAGAGCCCTGGGACACTCGCAGACCCTGTAATATGCCCTGTAAAATATCGAATGTCAAACAAAGTGTAGTGTCTAATGTAATGTAAAATGGCAAACGAGTTTGCCATTATGCATGGCATTTTGCATGACTTTACACATTTTGCATGACATTTCGCATATCACAGGGCGTTTTACAGGGTCTGGGAGTGGCACCTGAGCACGCTTTCTGTGGGCTGGCGCACGTTGTCCGATATGCACACGTGCGTGGTGCTGTTCGACACCGCCGACGCGAGCACGAAGCCGCCCAGATGGGATAGCACTTTTGAGGCGCTGTCTTTGGTGCTGAAAAATGGGGAATCGGTAACGATAGAAAAGTGATAATTTTGAAACAAATTCTTTCTTTTTTTGGTAAATAATTACGAATTTTTTACAGGGGGCAACCCTGCGCCCTGTAAAGTGTGAAATGTCAGGCAAAATGTCAATCAAAATGAAAGAAATTTTGACATTTTATTATTACTGAAGTTTTGACATTTTGCATGGAATTTGACACTTGACCACACCTTACAGGGTGCGGGACTGCCCCAACTGCTTCAGTGTTTTTTAATCATGTCGTTAAAACGATTTTTCCCATCCACAATCCCTTCCGAACGAACCCTTTACTCATGCCCGAAAACACAATGGTCCTGGCATAGGCGAGCGCGCGATTAGCCAATTCCGCCCGTTGCGGCGTGTCCAAAAACTCGTCGGCAGAAGGAATCGCGCCCAATGGAGACGCGCGCGCAGGACGCGTCAGAGTCTTGGCAGTCTGCCAAAATTGGGAAGTTTTTGGCTAAAATTACCGTACCGCATCCTTCTAAAACGTTTATTGTGTCAGCGCACTTTTAGTTGACAATGGCATCAAATGTCAACTGGTTCCCAATTCAAAGCTTGCCTACGAACGACGTTCGAATGCAAAAGTGTTGAATAGTGTTGCCAATGAAGCTGTGGTGTTGAAAAAATATCTGATGTGTGATTTTGAAAAAAATGTGCAAATGTATTATACAAAGTCAGCATGACGTATAAATATATGTGTACAATAATGCGTAGCAATCTCTTCATTGGAATATGAACAAGTTGACACTTGGTGTCGCTGTCAACTAGTGTGTAGCGCCGTTCCACCACAACAAATCCACGCAAATACCCACCCCGGGGGCGATATTCGATCGCCGCGCATCTCTTTTCACAGGTTCAGTTTTCACTTGCACTTTTGCATTTTCTCTGGCGCCCGGTTCCAATTTGGGCGTCACCTGGGCAGCGGCGTTGGCAATTCGCAGGGAACGGCGCCTGTTTGAGGGCGGCTTGGCGGCGGGGTGCGGCTGCACGATTGAGCCGTGAGTTAGTATTCAACGGGTTACTGTAAACCGACCATGGTATTTGAAGCAGGGGTCTGCTAGGGGGGGGGGGGGCTGCCCCCCAACCTAGAGGGGCTGCCCCCCCCCCAAATCCGCCAGCTATCTATCTATCCCGAAACAAAATTTTTGTCTACTACCCTCCTAGCCTTCCCCCAAAATCGCTCAGCTACCTACCTATCTGGAGCGATTTTTTGAGAAATTGTGCCCAATTTTTGCTCAAAATCGTTAATTTTCATAAATACAATTTTATAGTTTTTCAGCTTCAAAATCGCGGCTCTCACCTATACACATGTTTATATACCTATTTTTAGTCATTTTTAGCCTATTTAGGCTACTTTTAACTAGGGTGTCAACAAAAACTTTTTGGCGGAAAACGGAAACGGAAAGGAAAAATTTTGGCACATGCCGGAAAACGGAAACGGAAAATTTTTGGCACTTGCCGGAAAACGGAAAACGGAAAAATAAAAGGCCGGAAAACGGAAACGGAAACGGAAAAATTTGCTGAAATTATGCCGGAAACGGAAAAAAATTGCTGAAATTTTGCCAGAAACGGAAAAAAATTTGCTGAAAGTTATCCGGAAATAAATTTTTTTGCAGAAATCTCACTAGAAATAGAAAAAAATCACATAATTGAGAACCTGCATGCATGTTTACCAGTTTGGCTACAACAGAAAACATAAAATTGAGCTAGAAAGTGGAAAAAAAGTTGGAAAAACAGACAATTGAACCGGAAAATTGAAAAAAGCCGGAAAAACTGAAAATTTAGCCGGAAAACGGAAAATGAGCCGGAAAAACGGAAACGGAAACGGAAAAAAAATTTAGCAGCCGGAAAACGGAAACGGAAAAAAATTTGCCTACGGAAAGCGGAAACGGAAAACGGAAAGTTGACACCCTACTTTTAACCTGTTTTAGCGATTTTTCCCCTTCTGCTGTCTATGCACTGAAAAAGCCATTATATTTTGCCCCAGCGAGCCCCCCCCCCAGAAAATTTTTCAGCTATCTATCCCTCCGGAGGAGCGATTTGCTATCTATCCAGCCCCCGCGAGGGCCAAAATCGTGGAGACCCCTGATTTGAAGCGTCAAATTTTACTGATCTCCAGGAAGTACAATATACTCGAATAAGTCCTCATCCTCGAATGGCCCTACACACACTAGTTTTCACCGTGACATGTGTGAAAACTGAAATGGTGACATGGCGACATCCAGCCTACTCTTATTGTATGCTATGTGTTTTAGTTATCAAATTTTCAAATTTAAAGTTTTATTAATTTCAATTCAAATTTAATTTAAATTAAATCATTCAACCGTGTTCATTAATTTGCATTTAAAAAATTTCAGCTTTCACACGAAGTCACGGTGAAAACTAGTGTGTGTAGGCACATTATCTCGCCTTTATTTGATGGGTAGAAAAAGTTTTACAAAATTTTATGTAAAAATATTTATTTTCTTGCGGCTAACGGACGCTAACATTGACTGCGCTGCTCCAATTATGGGATTTGTATGCTTCACATGATTTACTAGATGTAATCAATTTAACCCCATTTGTGCAGTCAATTTACTGAATTTTTACTGAAAATTTTGACGAAACACCTACTCCCCTCGAACAACACCCAAGTCAAAGTCAAAAATAACTCTCACGGGGAATCATTCGAGGATACACGGCAGTTAAAAATATTTTAAGGATTTTCGTTGATTTTGTAGCAAAAACTTACAGGCTCTTCATTTTTCTGAGTTACCGCTCTTTTAACACTTCTTTTATTTCGTGTTCTGACGACGCGAACTTCAGGCCCATCGTCAGGGATCACACTTTTATTGGTATCATTTTGTTGGACCAGCGCCAAAAGGGAATCTTGCGTAGATTGGGATGTCAACTGCTGGGATTGACTCGAATCACTCGACTGTTGCGACATGCGATCGTATCTGGGAAATAAATGGTTTCCTGTGAAAAAATTATGCAAGACAATTACGGAAAATAAGTTTAAAATATATAAATGATGAGAATAACTTTTTCCTATAGATAATGCACGCGGGATATTTTTTTAAAGAACAAATTATCGAATGTCGCCGTAAAATATCGTGTAAAATATTCATATCGACTCCCGCACTGGATCAAATGCAAAAAGTGTCGATTAAAATTCAATGTCCAACCTAAACAATCTCTTCACCAGCAACTTTCTGGGCTGCTCGTCATCGGCACGAGTTTCCTTTTTTGCCGCGCGGCGCTGCGGCGTGACTTTTTTGCGCGGCGGCGGTAAATGTCCGGCGGCGCGTACTATTTCCTGACTGGAATTTTCACTGTCGCTGCCAAATTTTGCCGCCGCGGCACGCCGGCGTTTCCCACTGCGATGGATTTTTTTATAATAATTTTGTATTATTGTCGAATAAACGTGACAGATTTTTTTATAGTTTTCAACACATTTATCAGAAATCAAAACTGTCAACTGGCGTGTTCAAATGCACACCATCATGTAAAGTGTTAAATTCCATGTAAAATGTCAACTGATAAAAAAACACGAAACTATCTATTACTTACTTTTGACATTTTGCCATTTTGACATTTGACACATTACATAACACTCAACAGGGTGCGGGATCTGCCGCCAGGCCACCGGTAAACCATACGGTACAGTAAATCGTCAAAATGACGGTAAACGGTACGGTAATAACTAAATACAACTTGATCTACCGGTACCGACACCGTAATTTCCCAAACCGTACCTTCGAACACCGAGGAACTGCAGCTCATTTGCTACTCTAGTAGCGGGTGAATCTAGGGCATTTTCTACACACGCCGCCGCCGAAATATCCATATTGTCTGTTTGCGCTGTTACCGGCCGCACCACCGCGTGGAATGAACCTGAAATTTGAATTTGACAAGTGATGGGAAAATGTCGGAATTTTTTTCTCGAAAATATGGCCGTCCTAAACAAGAAAATCGGCAAAAAAACGCGCGTTGAGAAAAATTGAAAATTGAGAAAATGACGTCAATTGAAAAAGTAAGACACTGTCCAAAAATAGCGCCAATTGGCAGGGTCGCAAACTTCAAAATTTCGGGTCGAGTTTTCCAAATTTTGCGATATTTAGGTAGAAAACTAGTGTGTGAAGAGCCGATGGGCCAAGACCAAGGGGCACAGATAGAATTAATAAATTGATTAATGACGCCAACTGAAAAGTCCGCCTAGGCAGAATAAAATGGCGCCACACAAAAGCGCGCATTCCAGCGAAAAGATCCATTCCAAATATCACCAAATACCCACCCCCCAAACCACCAACCAGTAACACAGCCCGCACTGGACAAACTGCCTGTACCCTTGCCACTGGCCCTAGTGCCCCCTCTATCCACACCCAAAGGGGGCATGTCTGCGGGCGCGGGCAGCTCGGCGAACATGTCGTCCGTCTCGGCGGACTCTAGCTGCATGCCCTTGTAGGTGGACACGTGCGGCAGGGGCGCTGATGCGTTGTCGCTTACTACTGCAGTTGGGGGGGGGGGGGGTTGGGGGGTAGGGTTGAATGATACTATACTTCATACATGTGGAATATGTATAAAAAAATCCGTTGAATATTGACAAATTGACAAATACGGACGTCGAAAATTGTCGAATATATTGTGCTTATATAATTCACGTCGGCTGTCAAATGAATTTTCAAAATTGTAAGTGCTTTAAATTTGAAATGTAAGTAAAGGAATTCGTCAATGAATTTGAATTAGTAAAAATACGAATTAGCATCAATTCATCCAAAAAAAGTCTTGACTTGATGATATTCAGTGTGATTTTAATACGCTTTCAAAAAAATAAACCGACAACTAGCATAATATGGCACCACGTCAATCAGCGTGCATGTGCACCTAAGATCGATATTGAAAATCGATACCATTAAAATCCAACCGAAATCCCAGTCAAAAATATATTTCAACATATTCTCGAGAACTCTTTATGAATTATAAAAATTACAAAGCAATAAAAATTCCAGCCCTATCTATCTAGCCACTATCTGGCGCTAGACCCCAAACCATAAAAAACAATCTTCCAAACCTCTAGAAACGCTGGCGATCCTGTCGCCGAGCGCGCGTATGCCAGCCTCGTCGGTGTCGTCGAAGCTGAACTGCAGGTCGAAGCCGCTGCTCGACTTGGACTTGGACGAACTTTTGCGACGCACCACTGCGGGCTGAGTTTGGTTTTATTTGCGACATTTTTTTGGTTGGGGGTAGAATTTTAAATTTACAAATTTAAGGTTGTGCAGAACGGATATTGCCGCACGCTGTTTGACAAAAGACACTTTCAAAGCTGATTTACTTTCCAGTATTACGATTCCGTCAACTACTTTCGACGGAGATGAAAAATGATTCGTAAAGGTAAACTCAACGGGACAATTGACATTGTGAATTCAATTCCGATCGGAAGATGTAAAAACCGGCGGATTAGTAATACCCTACGTTGCACAGCGCAAAAACAAAGTTATATTAAAGCCGTGTAAAACTGCAAAAGCTACATAATTATGACTAGGGTGTCAAAAAAAATTTTCTACGGAAAACGGAAACGGAAACGGAAAAATTTGTTCAGCGGCCGGAAAACGGAACGGAAAACGGAAAAAAATTTGCACTTGGCGGAAAACGGAAACGGAAACGGAAAAAAATTTTCAGCGGCCGGAAAACGGAAAAAGAGGCCGGAAAAACAGAAACGGAAAAATCAAATTTGCACGGAAATGGAAAAACTTGCTGAAATTTTGCCGGAAAATGGATAAAATTTGCTGAAATTTTGCTGGAAGTGGCAAAAATTTGCAGTAATTTTGCTGGAAACAGAAAATTTTTCACATCATTGACAATCTGCATGAATTTTTACCAGTTTGGCTGATCAGAAAACAGAAAGTTGGGTCAGAAAAAGGTAAAATGAGGCGGAAAAATGAAAAACTGAGGCGAAAAATGAAAAAAGGACGAAAAAGTGGAAATTGAGGCAGAAAACGGAAAAAAGGCGGAAAAACTGAAAATTTAGCCGGAAAACGGAAAATGAGCCGGAAAAACGGAAACGGAAAAAAAAGTTGCCGGAAAACGGAACGGAAAACGGAAAAAAAAATTTCAGCAGCCGGAAAACGGAACGGAAAACGGAAAAAATTTGCCTGCGGAAAACGGAAACGGAAAACGGAAAACGGAAATTTGACACCCTAATTATGACGCTGACAACCAAAAAATAGAGCAAAAAAAACAACATTTTTCCAAACCTTTGGGATAACAGAGGCCGTTTTCTGCGGAGAATCTGCTGGCAACGGCGGTAGACCAAGCTGAAAAACGGTTTTAAATGTGACATGTGAAAAAACTTCTAGATGTGTGTAATTACACGCTGCAATGCAGATAATTAGCCAGAAGCAGCATCAACAAATAATAAAAAAAGACAAAAAATTGTAGACACAAGGCAGGGCATCAAATTACCCCCCCCCAAAAAAAAAAAAAATAAGCCACACCTCAACCTCCCTCTCAGTGAGCCCCTGAGCCCAGTGCTTCCCAGCCTCCCCATAAGCTCCATCTAATGCAGCCTGAATCCTTTTCCGCCGCTCGTTGACAACTCTAGTTCTTTGGCGTCTTGCCAAAGTGCGAGGGGATAAGGAACGGCGGGAAGCGGCGGGCTGGATTTTTTGTTTTCTTTTTTATGGAAGGGGAATTTGAAAAGAATTTGATGTGATGATAATGCTGAAACAGAATTGAAAACACCCCCTCTAAAGCCATCTTAGTGGTATAAAAAGTATGAGCCATTTGCGCTCTACACACGCCCAGGGACGTATCCAGGATTTTTGAGCGGGGGGGGCTGCTTGTTTACGGAGGCCGGCGAGGGGGGGGGGCTCAGCCCCCCCCCCCTAAAATTTGAGCTACATAGTGGCGGAATGGCGCTTGCGCCATTAGTAGGCGCCACGCCATGGCGCCAATGGCGTTGGCGCCAGCGCCATGGAACGCTGTATATGTATGTAAAAATATATACAAAACAGCAAAAAGCACAACATTGAGTGCATTTATAACGATTTGCGGCCACATGTAGCAAATCTGATGATAGTACCTTATGTGTGGTGAAGAATGCGCGCTTGCGCGCAAAAATTTTTACACTGCCGTTGAAAAAATCGCAATTTCCGGTCACTTTCTTGTCTCACCCCGGGAAGGGGGGGGGGCTGCAGCCCCCCCCGCCCCCCCCCTGGATACGGCCCTGCACACGCCTTACGGTTGGCCGACAAAAATGGACATTTTTGACACAAATCACCACTTATAATGATATCCCATGGCTCCACAGCCATTATATGGTCATATATAACATCACAGAGTATTGCCAATTGTCTAATATATACCTATAAAAATATGTTGACACAAGGCCATATCTGGGAGCACTTTGAAAAAAAAAAACGTTAAAAACGTTTTTTTCCAACCCTAACACTACTAGTTATAACTAGTTTGTAAAATTGACAAATAATAATTTTTGCAACGAAAAACTAAATAACTTTTGTCGTGACTGACTGACGAAAAACACTAAAGGACTTCATCACCAACGACAAAAGTGCGCGTGCAAAAATTTTGATTTGTGAATATTTCGAATTAATAATGACTAGTGGTGTATATAGCGCAAACCATACATAGGATTTACTTTCACAAGGGTCCCAATCACATGTAAACAGGGGTAGGGATGGCAAGCGCTTTTTTTTAAACGCCGCTTTTTTTTAAAAAAAGCGCTGGCAAAATTTTTTGTACTCATGCACTAGGTATTTTGCAATTTTTTTTGCGCGCAAGCGCATAATTTCACATGCAAATTAATTGCCATTGGTGGTTGTTTTCATTGGTTTTGTAGCATTTTAGTGGCATTGCTTCTAGTAATGATAAGTTGAGGAGATATCTCAGTGTAGTAAATAATATCCAGCCAATGTGCTTCCACTTTTCTACACTGTGAAACATCACTGTCATGTATTAGCCTTCTTTTATAGCCAAATTTAAGCACTATTCCATGCCTTACATCACTTGCAGTCAAGGAACATTCAAAAACGGTGATATACATCATGAGTCAACATAAAAATGGATTTTTTTGGCAGAAATCAGCACTTATAATGCTATCAGATGATTACACAGCCATTCTATGGCTATATATCATCACAAGTGTTGCCACTTGTCTGATATACCTGTATATATTGACTCAGGGCCATATTTGGGAGCTTTTTAGGTAACGTCTTGACATTTTTTGAAGAAAAAAAAACGAAAAAAGCGCCTTTTTTAAAAAAAGCGGGGCCGTTAAAAAAACACTTTTCTCCATCCCTAAACAGGGGTATCTTGAATTTTGACCCTCCGAGTGGTTGGATAGATAGCAAATCGCTCCTCCGGAGGGATAGATAGCTGAAAAATTTTCTGGGGGGTGGGGGTTGGGGGGTTGTGTTGGTTCGATATATAGGCTTTTTCGGGGCATAGAAGGAAGAAAAGGGAGAAAAATCGCTAAAAGTAGGTGTAAAATAGCTCAAAATGGGTATACAAGAGCATATAGTACTTAAAATAGCTGAAAATAGGCAGTTATACGCATGAACCAGTGATTTTGGAGGTGAAAATCCTTATACAGATATGAAAAATAGCGATTTTGAGCGAAAATTGGGGTATAGTTTCTGAAAAATCGCTCCAGATAGGTAGATAGCTGGGCGATTTGGGGGGGGGGGGGTTTAGGGGGTAGTAGCCCAAAATTTTGCCTCCGGGATAGATGATAGCTGGGCGGTTTGCGGGGAATGAAGAATTGTCATCGAATCAGATTCATTTCGCCCCCAGCCAGGTAAACTTTGGGAAATTGGGAGGATTTTTGTAAATCGACCGTTTTGGGTTTCGTTTTTCTGGCAGTCTGCGCCACTGTGCTAATGTCAAGGAGAAATTCAGTTTCTGGCACCCACTGCCGCTGTTTCATGCACCTGCGAGGATTGAGTTAGATAAATGCATTACATTTATGTTTTTATAGTTTACTGAGCCAAAAAAAAACATCAAAAGTTTTTTAAAAACACCATTTCAATTTTACAAAATTAAAAAATATGCTAAACCAACTCAACAACCCAAAACAAATTGACTATTTTCACATCTCTCAATCGTAGCAATCTGGCGGCCTTATCCAGCACATACTGCCTTCCCTGAATTTCATGCTCACATTAGTTTGAAACAACAAAAAAAGCATTAAAAACCAAGTCAAGACAATTGTATTTAAATGGATTAAACCTGATTAGGGCCCCCTAATTAATCTGGCTCTCTAGTTTGGCATAATTTCGAGATCTCTCAATCTCAATTCCGACCACAATTAGGATTGAAAAAGCGTTCTTCAAGTAGCCGTTTAAAAAAAATGTCATACAACGGGTAGAATAAATTGTTATAAAATGCATGACGTTTTACATCTTACAGGGCATTTTACATGCCTTTGGACACTTTGCATGGCAATCAACATCTTACAGGGAATTTTACATGACTTTAGATACTTTGCATGACATTTTAGATTTTACATGGCATTTCACACCCAAATCCCAAATCTTCACCCAAATTCCAACCTGATGGAAAACAATGTGCGTGAGCTTTTTGTTAGTGAGTCTGGGCGCAATTTCTCCGCCGAGCATCCGGACGACCCCCGCGCTAGCTGAGGACCCGTCTTGGCTGCCTACTACAACCTCTACGAAAGCACAGACACCTGCGGTGAAGTTTTGGAAATGTGCCAAGGCCCACACTGCTCGACCCCAAAGGACACCAAATGCCTACTGGTCCCCATCCCAATTCAAAGCTTCAAAGACTAATACTACGCTATGAATTGGGATCGGAACTAGTTGACATTTGGTATCGTTGTCAACTAGACTGCGAAGGGCCTTACTGTCACCAAAATCGCTAAAAATAAATGAAATTGCAAATTTTGCGTTTTTTGATAACAAACAGTCAAATGTAAATATTAAGTCATAAATTCACATTTTCCAGAAGAATGGGAAACTCAAATGTAAATATTAAGTCATAAATTCACATTTTCCAGAAAAATGGTAAACTAAAATGTTACAGCACAACCCCCCACCCCTGTGTCGTTCACTTACTGTCACCAAAAAAACATTCACAAACCTTTTAAAACATCACTGGGTCGCCATTCCAGCAAACTATTACTGTAACGTCTGCCACAGTTACTTTCTCCACCCGAAGACAATGTAGTCGTACCATTTTGATCTTTTAAGTGCCCGTTGACAAATCGACTTTGGTCTGGAGTTGTGTCGATTGGGTCGGTGTACTTCTCCAAGGATGTTCTGCGATGAAAAATTGTTAATTCTGTGATTTTTAAAAATATTTTGTTTAAAAAATGTCGATAGTGGTTATGAAATTTCTCTCTTTGCAGGCTTTAAATGTCTATACCTGATCTCTTAATAATATCGGGCAGGGATGTATCCAGGATTTTTGAGCGGGGGGCTGCTTGTTTACAGAGGCCGGCGAGGGGGGGGGCTCAGCCCCCCCCCCTAAAATTTTAGCTACATAGTGGCGGAATGGCGCTGGCGCCATTAGTACGCGCAACGCCATGGCGCCATTGGCGTTGACGTCAGCGCCATGGAATGTATGCATGTAAATATACATACAAAACAGAAAAAAAACACAACATTGAGTGTATTTATAACGATTTGTGGCCACATGGAGCCAATCCGATGATAATACATTATGTCTGGTGAAGAATGCGCGCTTGCGCGCAAAATTATTTACGCTGACATGTAAAAAGTCGCATTTTCCGGTCACTTTTTGGTCTCGCCCCGGGAGGGGGGGCTGCAGCCCCCCCGCCACCCCCCTGGATACGGCCCTGATATCGGGGATTGGTGGCCACACTCGACATTGATATTCCAAGTTATGTCCAAAAATAAATTCCGGACAAAAACTGTATTTACTAGAGATCGTCAGTGGGGGTCAAAAATCCTGATATTTCAGTTGAAAAACTACCGAACCTCGTAACATGTGCCAGCATTTCCTTCAAACTAGCCGACACGGCTGGCCGGATTTCACTTTCATTTTTATTATCCTCTCCAAAAACACTATCATCATCAGATGACAATTCAATAACACCATCACTGTCAGATTCGCAGGCGGCAGCATTTACTGAAGCGTGTCGTGCACGCGCCCCTGCGCCAAGTACGGGTCGCTCTTCGAGTTGGTCGACGACACTTTTGGTTGGACTGAAGTCGTATACATCGCGAGTGGATTGTCGCCGGTCGCCGGGTGTCTGTGGGAATTGAGGGTTGAATGGTTATTTATAAATCACACCAAACGTATGCAATAAATGTTTATAACAGTGAATTATTGATACATTCTCCTATCTGAATAAAGAAATATAATTTATTTTATCTATGTATTTCATTACATTACCATAGGTATATTTGACATTTTACTCGACTTCATTCACGAAAATACGGTAACACTCGTCATTCCCGCAGTTCACGCTCCAAATCGGTACAAGTGTTTTCAAAATGTTTTAAAAAGGTCAAGGATCGAATAATGGTAATCGCTGTTATACATGGTAAATATTTACGCGCCAACTCATATTATACACTTTACCACGTCAGTTACCCATCAAAACGTAATTTTGAAAACATGTTTTTATCGTGCATTTTTCAAACAGGTCATTCAAAAAATCTAAATCTGGAGGGAGGTTCAAACCCTACTCAAAATCCCTTCGGATTTTCTGACCTCCATTCATTAATTCCTCAACAAAAAAAACACACTTTGAGCTCGATGTCACCTTCCCCACCAATGGCTGCAATTCTAGCGGCCAAATTTTTTCGCAGCGAATTTGACGCCGCCTCCGCAGCGGGCGATTGAAAGACGCGCCATTGGCACAGACCTGCGAGGAGATTTAACGAATTATTAGATGTTTGATTTAATGGGTTGGGTTCACCGGTTAGCATGGTGCGCGGGAATATTATTTAGATAAGCCACGCCTTCTCGACATTTGAACAAAGTGAAAGCCTCTTGACAGAGCAAAAACAACCACTCCATTGAAAAACCCAACATTCATCGACGGCTAAATTAAAATTCCGTGAAAATTCTAAAAAACCTGTACACACCAGTGGAACATCCAGAAACTCCCGCTGGAGACTGCTCAATATCCGTTTCATTTTTCTGGGGCTGTTTTTTGGCGCGTCTGCGCACCGCCGGCGTCAACAGCATCGCAGATTCCCGCGGACGACCTTTTTTATTTTTTATTTTTGAACAATGGTGGGAATTATACTTTTTAGGAGTGGAATTATACGCTGTTTGTATTGTTAAGTTGGAATTTTAGTGAGGTTGCGTATAAATGCATGCACTTATGCGATGGCGCCGAGTGGGAGACGTGCCAATTTCGCAACTCATTTGAGGTCGAAATACATGGAATGTCGTGAAACACACGCTTCCTATAAACGACACCAACGGGGATAGTGTAAACCGATTTTAAGTTGTACTGAATAAAATGTAGCCGGCAGAAATTATTTTCATTCAAAAAGTTCAGCAGATTCCGAACATAAATTCAACAATAATTAAGCAGTTGCCATGGTAACAGGGCATCTGAGGTAAATAAGTATGTCTATACTATCATATTTAGTTATAGCAACGGTTTAACTGTATTTACATGGATTGCTAGATGAATATCACCGCAGAAAAAACACAATATTTCTCCCCAATGTCAATGTCTAAAAAAATTCAGGTCATTTGATAATTAAGATCACAATCCTGGAGATATTTACAACAAAAATTTTGCACCAAGTAAAATTTGAGAAAAACCATGGCACCTACATCAGAAGATGGTCGCAGACATGCACTTTTAAAATTGGCCAGCCATTGTGTTGGCTTAGCATTAGCTGAGGACAAATTAAACTCTGAACAGGCATGTTTAATTCAGCATTATGATCAGTTTGATTCAACATCAATAGTGGTCAATTGACCATCAAATGTCTAAAACTGAATTTTTTTCAGCTGGAGGGGGTGAGTCGATTTCTCGATGGAGGTTCAGGTGCTTTGGTTGTTTGCAGGCCACAGGGAAGAAAGGCTGTGCTGCTTACAAATGATGTTGGTTGAAAAATGTTGTTATCCTCAAATAGGTCCACAGGGGGTTATTTTCCATTGGAGTTTTTGACTGGAAAATTATTCAAGGGGAGTTATTTGCTTTTCAGTAAATTGCATGAATTATTTATTATTTGAGTGAGCTAAATTAGTTCCTATAAATAAATAAATCTGTAAGTTAGAAAAAATTCCATTCATTCTAACAATGAATGCTAGTGAACAGCTGAGAAAAAGAATACATGTTTTGAAGAACATAGACATTTAACGTTTTAAAACATGTGACATTTTTCCAACCCATCACAGAGGGGGGAATTTTTTTGAGGGGGGCTTATTTGTGAATTTACAGTCGTATTATGTATTTATGAATTGTGCACTGTGTACTTATTGTGCACTGTCGAGGCTACAATTCACATACGAAATTAATAACCCACAGATTACCAAAATTGACATGTCAGGGAAGTCACCAAGCAGATGCATAGTATTTTACAAAGTTGGCACTGATCCAATTACAACTGAAAACTTCGATACAACAGTGCAATCAATGACCTTAGCTGATGGGCCACTGCGCACCTTGTATCATTGTGTACAACAAGTTTACAGCCCTGCATTGGCAAAAAGTGGAGATTCTGAACTGCAATTACAGAAGTTATTTTCTGATTTGCAAGCAACACTTGGAGGTCAGATGGGAATGAAGGATAATGTTATAGGTAAACTGAATATTTTGTGACAAATCAACTAGACATGGCATGGCGAAAACATTTAAAATGTCTGTTCACAGGTATCACAAGCATAATTGATGAACATCAGTATTGGAAGCACATTGCAGACACCCAATCCAAGCATCCCAGTGCAGCAAAATTTGCAGAATTATTGGAGCCAGTGGCTACTTGTTGGTCACAGAATTTTAGCAATTCAGAGACAGAGAGTCAACAGAAAGACAATACTGGAGATAATTCAGGTTGAATTTTTTCAGTGTAAATTGCCTCAGAATTATTAAAACCCCAAAAATCCCCAGCAGAGGACTCATTTTCTCTCAATTTTGAGCAGTGTCTGGAAGCACTTGACAATGTGCAAGATGGGCTTGATGAGTTGTGGTTGCAAGATGATGTTGAACCTTACCCTGAGGATAGAATGGCCAGACTTTTGGATGTTGCTGGTTAAAAATTCAGTTTGATAAATGCCGCATAAATGTGGCAATATTCCAAAAATTCAGAAAAATATATGCAATTCCTCACAACTCAGCAAATGGTCTAGTTTCTTGGCTGCAAGCCAACTTGGATTCAGTGGATTTATGGTCTGGCCAGAATGCAGATGCTGCAATAAATGGTGCCATTTCAACTGGTATGCTAAGTGTTAACTATTGATTTGTGTACTTATTCATGTATATCAAAAGAAATAAAATCATTTTAATAAAACGCAGCTGACCAATGGCTGGCAGCCTGCGCCACACTGACAGGTCAAACCTGGCGCCGGTCCCCAGTTCACCCTTGGCAAGGTGCCAGCTTTGAGCCAAAATTTCTAACTGCCTTTAGGGCGAGACTGGTTGAGGTTTGTCTGCTAAGTGTATTGTAAAATCTTTGTAAACTAAGCTAATATGGGTTTCAAATTGAACAGATAGCAGCAGTGCAGAGAGCCACACATCAGTTGGCTGCAATGTCTGGTGAAAGTGCTGATGCAAGGACACAATGTGTCAATGCTGCAAAAAGTGCTTTCAGAGGATTTAATCTGGTGGGTTGTTAAAATGACAGCAATTGAAGATTGCATACCTATATTTTGGAATAGGTCCCCTCAAATTATTGCCATGTAAAACACGTATGGCTTGTATAAGTCAAGAGTCAAAATTGCTAAGCCAATATTGCGTTGTGATAGTCTCCCAAGTGACTTATTTATTTATCATTTCTCTCAATTTGCAGGTACACTATAATCCACTGACAGAGGCTGCATTCAATGCCAGGATGGCACAATTTGATACTACAATTCAGCCACTGGTGAGGCAAAGTCTGCCAAAACTGAGAGAAAAGTTCAGAGTGAAATCTGGTGATAGTGAACAGGTATTTTATACGTTTTGTGTTTTTCCAATGTATTTTTTCATATGATATGGAATTCTAATGCCTGGTGGATAATGCTCAATGCTAAAAAGTCTGAAAAAATATCATTTCTTCAATTATTCTATAAATTTATGCAACTATCACCCAAAAAATCAACCACAAACCAAAAAAAAGCCCAATCTATAACAACCCTATATCCAGACAATCCGGCAGTTTTCCCGCTATAGAGATCTGCTAAAACGGAATGTAGTCAAGCAAGAATTGGCAACTGAAAGACAACTTTTACTCAGTCAACTGAGTGACTCAATGCAGCAGCAGGCAGTGAATTTTCAATCAAAAACTACAAAAGGCAACATTCCAATGTGCAGGGAAATGAGTGAAATTGGTAGTGTGATAATGTGGACAAAACAGCAAGAAGCAAGGGTAGGTAAATTTAGAAAACTTGTTAGGGCAAAAATTTATGAAATGTACCCTAGTGACTATGCAAGATCACACTGTAAACTGATTGTTGTTTTTTTGAACACCGCGAATTATTTTTGAATGAAATTGTGACATTTTCCTTGTTTGTCAGAGAAAGGTGTACTCAAATGCGAAATCCTACAATGATAGTAAATTACCGTATTACCTCGAAATACCCCCAGGGGGTTTATTATTTCGCCAGCAAAATATGAGGGGGGGATAATTCGAGGGGGGGGGGTTTATTCGAGGGGGGGGTCTATTATTTCGCCAGAGATTTTCGGAAATTCCCCATACGCAGACGTAGAGAAATCGAACAATCACATAGATTTATATGTGTTTATAGGCATATATTACTGTATATACACAAAAACCCTTCCCTAACGTCACTTTATCATCAGTTTTACGTGTGTTCTGCATAGTACAGATCAAAAACTGCGGTATTTGTCATGTACGTTCACGTTACACTCAATTTTAGGGGGGGTATTTCGAGGGGGGGGTTTATTATTTCCTCAGCCGAAATTTAGGGGGGGTATTTCGAGGGGGGGGTTAATTCAAGGGGGGGGATAATTCGAGGTAATACGGTACATCATTTTTCAAAAACTCCTTCCTAAATCTTCTATTCCCAGAAATAATCACTCTATACAATTAACTTGTGTGTGCACTTAAAAAGCCCTTAAATTAGAGTATTATTCAACAAATACACCTACCTAAACACAACTTTGAACCCCCCCCCCCCCAAAGATTCAAGATGCCCTCAAACTTGGTGACATGATGCTCAGTGACCTGAGTGAATATGAATCAGTGTCCAAGAATGGCAAGGAACTTCTGACAACAATGACGTCATATCGCCAGCAACAATTTGACACATGGTGCAGGGACACATTGGCAGCTTTGGATGACCCCAAAAATCCTATTGGGTGGGTTTGGGGTTACTTTTGCAGTGAAAATAAGGGGGACTCTAAAATGCACCATTTTTATATTTTTACAGAACTTTCCGGTCGGTTTGCCATCGTTAGCTGTGGCTAATACATTTCTCTATATAATAATAATGAGGCGCAAGAAATTACTGCACAATAGTAACAAAATCAGCGCATCATAGTTAAATTACCGATTTCCTCGAAATACCCCTTGTTTACCCCCCTTCGAAATTCTCACTCTGAAAAAATAAACCCCCTGGGGGTATTTCTAGGAAATACGGTAATCTGTTATACTCCTGTTACCTTACACTTTGCACGCGTGGTTCCGTTGGAAGTGTGCCAATGATGGTTAACGCGTGAGAGTTTCATATAAAGATGACACAATTGATTCTTGTTATAATGTTATTCATTAAAATATTCATATCGACGAATTTTTTTTCTCATTTTTATACGGAAATCGCATGATTAAACAATCATTGGCACGCTTCCAACACGAGACATAAATCAGTGCGACGGCAGAGTATCATGTACGCCGAGTATATCAAAACCCACAGGCTCCAAACCCGTGGCAAACTACTCCACCTGGAGCAAAAGCGCCAGGGTTTTCTGGTGGTCAATTGCTCTGACAGACTCATTGCACTGTTGAGGGAAGTTCGGCAATTGTCTTCGCTGGGTCACAATGTGCCGCACAAAATTCTCGCAGCTGCCTCTGAGGGGGACAAGTTTTATGGACACATTATTGCATTGAAACAGGTTAATAAAATGAAATGTAATTCTAGTGGGTAAAATTTGACGTCATTGGCCCCACAAACGCTAGTTGACATCGACACCAAATGTCAACTGGTTCCGTTCCTAATTCAAAGATTGCGTTTGAACGTCGTTCGTCCACACGTCAGCAAGCTTTGAATCGGGATCGGCACCAGCATAGGCGGCGCAAGGTCCCAATTTGTGCTTGTGACTAGTGATGTAAAAAGCGCCAGACTTTTGGCGCCAAGCGCCAAAAGCACCATGGCGCTTTTGGCATGCGAGCGCCAAGCGCCAATGGCGCCACAGCTAAATAGCGCCAAGCGCCAAAAGCGCCATGGCGCTTTTCTAGACCATGGCGCCACCGGATGATGGCGCCAAGCGCCAATAGCGCCAGCGCCAAAAAAAAATTGCTGCATAAAGTGCAGCGATGCAAATGCACTGCTATCTATTTGTTTGTCAACTGGTTCCCATCCCAATTCAAAGCTTGCTTGACAAGTAACACTATCCAGTATTGTATACACATATACCATATTTCCTCTAAATACTCCCCCCTTCAATTAACCCCCCCCCCTCGAAATACACCCCGTTATACATGGCATTGTTTATGGAACGAACTATGGTAATATGAACAAAATATATCCTATTTGATTATCTAATTATTGGGTACAAAAAAAGTATACTTTACTACGACCCTTCATAAAAATTCCCCCAAACAAGCACCCCTCGAAACTGCCCTCAAAATTTGCACCCTGAAAAAATAAACCCCCTGGCTGTATTTCGAGGAAATATGGAAGGTACTTCATGCCGGTACTTCATACCACAGCAACAATACAACTTCATTTGCAATATAATGCCACACTATGCATTTGAATGCTCGTCATCAAGACTTGACGCTTTCTTGCAACCTGAATGATCACTGATTCAACCTCGAAATGAAATGATCTCTATGTGTATCTAGTAAATTGTAATGATGTATAACTACAACTATAAATGTAACTGCACGCGGTGTTATAGTTTATTATTATCTGTGACCAAAACGTGTCTTGTAATTTTGCTTGTAGTTGGTGCGGGTGGTGTGGGGTCGCTTATAATTGCGAGCTCTGCCATGCCACACTCCTCAATTTCACTTACTGTACTACTCTCCACATTGTATAACTACCTCGCTTTTTCGAAAATTCGCATTATTCGTAGCGTTCACACGTTATAACGTTGCCTTGTGAAGTCAATTGCTATTTTGAGTTACGGGTGTGGTTATGTGTTCGTGACAGTTTATTTTGTTGTGGTATTACCCGTTTGACGCGCGCCGGCAGTGTGGTAATAAAGTTGATTTGATTTGATTTGAATTGGGATGAAAACCAGTTGACATAAAATGTCGTTGAAAACTAGTGCGTGTAGGCCCATTTTTTGGTTAAAGTTTTGAATATCCTTGCAATTGCATGGACATGGTTTACAAAATAAGCAGATAGAGGGTTTGTTCTACAGCGCCAAGCGCCAATGGCGCCACAGCAAAAAGGCGCCAAGCGCCAAAAGCGCCATGGCGCTTTTTGCTTTGGCGCTAGCGCCAAGCGCCAGCGCCATGGCGCTTTTACATCACTACTTGTGACATTCACAATCACATTGGCCAAAATTTGACCTTGTGACAGTTTTTACTAGGTAAACTAGGTATTTCTGCTTGTGACACCGAAAATTCCGCTTGTGACATTCACAAGCGCACAAGCACTGACACCGCCTATGCACCAGTTGACATTTGGTGTTGATGTCAACTAGTGAGTGTGGGCCCAATATAGCGTGTAGATGTTTCACAAGTACATACTTATGTTGGACAAGTAATTTCAGAGTGACAAAGTAATGGAAAATGACAAGTAAAGTGACAAGAAAATCGTTTTGAAATACTTTGTTATCATCTATCACTGTTTTACTCATCACATAGCAATTTGTCCTAGGTAAAAAAAATCACAAAAAACAACAGGTGGCCCACTTCTACAACACAATCGACCAACAAATGCTGCCATGTCACAAACCAATGTTACTCGATGCTGCAGTGGCATTTGAAAAGTTGATAAAAAATGAGACACCCGCAAGTGGCAGCAGCACCACACCGTCAGGTGCGAAATTTAAACGTCCTAAACGTTTTGGGTGGGATATTCATAGCTTTTGAAATTACCTATATACTACCTGATTGGGTGTGATTTTGTTTGGCAATGTAGAAAGTTCTGCCTAGGTATTGTAATGTTATTACGGTGAAATACGTTTTTTTTCGTGTGTTCAAAGTTCTAAAACTATGTGCTATAAAAACTTTTTAAATGTAACCTGTAAATGTAACTGGGTGTAACCTTTTAAATGTAACCTGTTAAGTAAATTTACGATTAAAATACGTGTAGTCATTCATGAATTTTGACTGTCAGCTAATTTCCACCTTTCTGGTTGTTACTCAACCGTTAGAGGGAATGGCACCATAACTGCATGCATTCAGTCGAGCAGTAACCAATTTCAAATTCACTATTAATCGGGTAGAAAAAAACCCCTTCGGACTAATTAAATTCCGTCCCAGGTGCCATGGCGGTCACATGGGAAAATCCAAAGCAACTAGAAGCATTTATCGATAAATTGCAAGTGGCCAGCGATCGGCTAACAGCACAAAATAGAAAGTTGAGAACGTGGCACGATGCAATTATGGAAAAGGTTATGCCTTTATTTGATTTCTGAAATTTCAAATGATACAAAATTAAATTTGAAAATATTGCAGGTGGTAAATTTGATGAGTTTGGATTTGCACAAGCACCAGCAAAAGTGGAAGGATAACCTCAATGAAATCAGACAGATTTTCAAAGATGCAGAATCTCAGGTACCAGAAACGACCCTGTGCCATTATGCATGTAAACCCATCACGCATGTAGACCTGGCTCATATTTAACTATACTCGGCATGCTGAAAATAAGCTATAAAACACATGACCTAGTGATTTTGAAAGCTAAAATCTATAAAAGTATGAAAATTGGTGACTTTGAGGGAAAATTAGGTAAAATTGCTCCAAAGCACTCCGCATAGCTAGATAGCTAGGGAATTTGCAGGGGGGCTGTTCAGGGTTAAGTAGCCAAAAAAGCCTCTCGAATAGATAGATAGCTGGGCAGTTTGGGGTGGGGTTACCCACCCCACTTTCTTACCCCTGCGGGTATCATGTGTCTATAATGGCTCTACATGCGCAATGGGTTTACATGTGTAATAAGCCTGACCCCCAGAAACAATTATAACAGTACTTCGCACTTTTAAAAGTAATCACAAGCTGTCAGAATTGCATACACACATTTTCCTTGCTTCCCAGGGTTTCAATGCAGTAAATATGAAGCCTTGGAAAGCTCACTGGGACAGACAACTATACAAAGCATTGGAACATCAGTATCAACTGGGGATTGAAACGTTGCACCATCAGATACCAGAGATAAAAGTTCAACTGTTTTTCAGGTGTGTAGATATTTTTAAAAGTACTTATTTGTAACTTGAAAATGGGTCTGTGAAGGATGAAATGTTCCATGTGGGATAGAATGCTGCACAAACTTCAGCCATCATCACGCATCATGTCATCTCGAGTTGCCTGACAGCAGAAAATGGCAAATGCCCCTGGACATTTATGTGCAGTGGACATCTGAACTCAGTGCACATTTGCATGCATAAAGTGGACATTTGCATTGCAGCTGCAGTGCAGTTGTGTTCTAGCAAACGGCTTTTGCCACCTAAGCTGTCTGATACACCTGACTGTCATGCTTTTTACCCAGAAAAATGTGTGACAACTGAAAAGACAATCGAAATGTGTTACTCAGTAGGTGTAAGTTTTCCAAGCGCTCTCCTGTGGTGACGAGATGCAGACAATGTGTGCCACGAAGACGACATAACAGACACTTTCTACATACGTCCACTGTGCACATGAACATGTCCACTGAGTGCAGATGTCCACTGAACGGAACTGTAAAATATCTATCCCGCTGGCTGGATAGACATTTTACACAAAAAAATGTCACGAAGCAGTTGTGAACTGCATGAAGGCATAACATTACGATTCACAGCACAACGACAAAATTGTTTTTGCTGTGAATGAATTCGGTTAAAACAGTTTCTTTTTTTCTCCAGACAACAGCGATTGCAACTCCAACCACCGATGGAAGAAATCAGGGCAAAATATTACCGCGAAATGAAAAAATTCCTTAGCATTCCATCAAAATTCAAAGGTGAGTTTTGAGCAATTTTCATCACATTTTTATATATTTTTTCAATATGTTTCCAACAATTTTTCCCAGGTGTTAGTGAAATTGTACCAGAAAACAACATTTTCATCGGGATGATTGACAGGAATTCACATAGATTTGATAGTCTTTACAAAACTGCAGAAATGCTTTTTGCGAAGGTGGATTCAATGCAAGCACAATTTAAGGTAGGTAAAAATTACTTTAAAGGTCCATATTATGATTAACATCTCAATAATCTCAGGTAATGTCTATTTCAAAAATCTCAGAAAATATAACAAAATAAAATATCTTTAAAAAAATCTTTTCTAAACACCTTCCCGATCAAGTCCGGCCCCCCATTTTTTATTTTACTTCTGACGTCCTATCTCCTGTTCTAGGACGCACCAGAAGCTGAAACTTGGGGTAGATATTGGCGCAACCCCCCTCTACTTCGCATGAATTGAAGGGGTCGCGGCGACCCCCTACAGGGTGGGTCGCCGAGTGCAAAAAAAATTTGCAGCTTTTTTAGTGTCCCACACAGGTCCGGCCCCCACTGATTTCTTTCACTGCCGGTGCCGTACCTCCACCTGTGGGAGGGGTATAAATCTAAAATTTTGGGGATGTGTCGCCAACACCCCTCCCCTACTATACACTGGCCAGGCGGTCTTTAGCAACTCACCACAGTGTAGGGTGCCAAGTTTAAAATTTATTAAAATGTTACTGTCCCACACAAGTACAGCATCCAATTGAATTTCAAAAAATGGACACTTTTGTGTTGTTTTAACACTAATGTGGTTGACAATGTGAAATAAGCATGAAATATCCTTTAAAAAATATCTTATCCAAGCTAAAACTGCCCACCACATGAACCCCTCCACCCAAGTGGGTGACAAAAAAATCACTTTTTACAACTTTTTCATCAGACACTTGAACTGCTGGTTTACAATGATTTTTAGAGGAGGGTTAAAGGTTTCAAATTGTGTAAACAACCTTACCTCAAAAATGCCTTCATAAGAAAATTTACTGGGGGTGAATTTCAAATTGTAAAAATGACATCATTGCAGGAACAAAAATAGGCAAAATTCACAATTTTAAATTTACCCCCAGCAAATTTTCTTATGAAGGCATTTTTGGGGTAAGGTTTTTTACACAACTTGAGACCTTTAACCCTCCCCTATAAATTATTGTAAACCAGCCGTTCAAGTGTCTAATAAAAAAGTTGTAAAAAGTGATTTTTTTGTCACCCACTTGGGGGAAGGGGTTCATGTGGTGGCCAGTTTTAGGTTAGATAAGATATTTTTCAGAGGATATTTCATGCTTATTTCACATCGTCAACCACATTAGTGTTAAAACAACACAAAAGTGTCCATTTTTTTTAATTCAATTGGATGCTGGACTTGTGTGGGACAGTAACATTTTAATAAATTTTAAACTTTGCACCCCACACTGTGGTGAGTTGCCAAAAACCGCCTGGCCAGTGTATAGTAGGGGAGGGGTGTTGGCGACACATCCCCAACAATTTTAGATCTATACCCCTCCCACAGCTGGAGATACGTGACCCGCAGTGTAAGAAATCAACCGGGGGCCGGACCTGTGCGGGACAGTGAAAACGCTGCAAATTTTTTTCACGTATATGGCGACCCCCTCTATAGTGAGTCGCCGCTGCCCCATTTATTCATGCGGGGTAGTGGGGGGTTGCGCCTATATACCACCCAAGTTTTAGTTTTCCACCCCTCCCGCAACCTGAGATATGGCCTGCGAAGTGAAAAAAAATAGGCGGCCGGACTTGATCGGGAAGGTGTTTATATTTGAGGCGTCTAATTCTATAAGTCGACAAGTCCACAAAATGTGATTTTGAGTAAATTGCATTTAAAGTTTCCGATCCAATTCCAGGCCCGTGGTGCATGTCCAATTTGGCTCTCTCATGCTTTTCATAAAGTTCCATATGTTGACAATAAAGTGTCAAATTTTCAGCCCCTGCTCTCAACGTATATGTGAAAAATGGGATGTCCATAAAATTCCATTCGGTCAGAGCAAAACTGTTTCGGGGAGGGAAATAGACTTGTCGCCTTCTTGCACGCGAGAACATTTTTGTTCCCGGGGAAGCCGAGGCTGCCTTATCGGAAAATTATGGACTTGTCGCCTTTTAGAAATCGGTATCCATAGTGGACTTATCACATTTCTTGCGTTTTTTTCCCCATAAAAATAGGAAGCAGAGGATGGACTTGTCGACTTCTTGCCCGAACTTTTTGCATTTTTCCCCAAAAATGTCAAATTTGGCACTTTGCCATATGGGCATGTGAGGTCAAAAATTTTTATGGAAAATGATGAAAAATGTGCAGAAGTAGCCCCAGATGACGTTTCCGGGCCTAACTCGAAATTTTCATATTTTGGACTTGTCGACTTTTAGAATTGGACGCCTCATTTATATTTTTCTGGGATTTTCACTAGTAATCTAATTATACCTATTCTATTATTACAGATATACATATTTATATTTGGTTATATTTTTTCTAAAAATTAGCTTTTTGGAATGCTATTTATGCTAATATAGCTTTATTTTTTTTAACAGGAATGGGTAGCACTTGGTAAAGTTGACATGGATACACTTATCGAGGAGACATTCACAAGTGTTTCTGATTGGGAAAACGGACTAAAGATGGTCAAAGCAAAGGGGCGCGAGGCTGAGCGGCTTCCCATGTTAGTAATATACCTACATTTAGGGTGTCAAAAATTTTTTTTTACGGAAAACGGAAACGGAAAATTTTTTTCAGCGGCCGGAAAACGGAACGGAAAACGGAAAAAAAATTTGCACTTGGCGGAAAACGGTTACGGAAACGGAAAAAAAATTTCAGCGGCAGGAAAACGGAAAGAGGCCGGAAAAACGGAAACGGAAAAATTAAATTTGCACGGAAATGGAGAAACTTGCTGGAATTTTGCTGGAAAACGGATAAAATTTGCTGAAATTTTGCTGGAAGTGGAAAAAATTTGCAGTAATTTTGCTGGAAACAGAAATTTTTTTACATCATTGACAATCTGCATGAATTTTTGCCAGTTTGGCTGATCAGAAAACCGAAAGTTGAGCCAGAAGAAGGTAAAATGAGGCGGAAAAACGGAAATATGAGGCGGAAAATGGAAAAAAGGTAGAAAAACTGGAAATTGAGGCGGAAAATGGAAAAAAGGCAGAAAAACTGAAAATTTAGCCGGAAAACGGAAAATGAGCCGTAAAAACGGAAACGGAAAAAAATATTGCCGGAAAACGGAACGGAAAACGGAAAAAAAATTTCAGCAGCCGGAAAACGGAACGGAAAATGGAAAAAATTTGCCTGCGGAAAACGGAAACGGAAAACGGAAATTTGACACCCTACCTACATTATGTAGTACATATTCATTCAAAATATGGTCTAGTGACTGCAAACTTTAATTGCATTGTAATCTACCATATCCCACATGAATAGTGGACACAAAATCATTCATATTTTCCGCACAATAAGTGCATTGGTTTCACAGTGTCACGGAGAAGCAAAAATTTATCGCTTGACGTTATTCTTCAAAATATTTATTCTACCTATGTACAGTTTCGCTCAGCGCATCATTTCGAGGGTTGCTCTTTCCACAGCCCACTCAAAAACTAGGTGTATTTAGAGGGGGCTCAGTTCAAGGGTTTTTTCGAGGAAATATGGTACGAAACTTCAACACGTCAATTTCCCAAACCAAAATCACAGGGAATATAAGATTGACTGCATAAACGTTAGCACGGCGCCAGTAAAGTCGAGCATTGATAGTTTGCTGCAGAGACTATTCGATGCCCTGTTGTATACACTGAGGCAGTCCATTCAGGTGAGGTATTTTATTTTAATTTGCAGGGGCTGGTTCCAATTTGTGAGAAACATGAATACATGTGCTCCCAAATAGGTTTGTAAAGTTTGAAACGAGACAAATCAAATGTTTTTCTTATCTTCTAAAAATGATGAAACTGGTGCCGGTTCCGCAAGTGGACAAGTTAAGAGTTAAAAGTTAAGAGTTGAGTAAAAAGACAAATGGCGAGTTAAGAGTAAAGTTAAAGTTTAAGAGAAAAGTTAAAGTTTAAAAGAAAAGTTAAAATTTAAGATAAAAGTTAAAAGTTGAGTTAAAGGTTAAGAGTTGAGTTAAAGGTTAAAAGTTGAGTTAAGAGTTAAAAGTTGAGTTAAGAGTTGAGTTAAGAGTTGAGTTAAGAGTTAAGAGACAAGTGGAAAATGATGGTAAAAAAATAAAAAAAAATCAAAATATGAAATTGGTATCGATACGGCTGTTCGCTGGCATGGTGCCAATGTTGTATGCACGTCATTTGAAAATAACGTATCCAAAAAAATTATCGCTAAAAAAAGAAAAAATCGCCGAACGTTGTTTCGAAATGGCCGTGCGGGGACAAAATATGATTGAAGATCAGCGTATCGCGCTTCTGCAACGAATGACCCATTTGTCTAATTAAATCAACTTTTAACTCATTTTTTAGCCTTTAACTCAACTCTTAACTTTTAACTCAACTTTTGACTCAACTTTTAACCTTTAACTCAACTCTTAACTTTTAACTCAACTTTTGACTCAACTCTTAACTTTTAACTCAACTTTTGACTCAACTTTTAACCTTTAACTCAACTCTTAACTTTTAACTCAACTTTTGACTCAACTTTTAACCTTTAACTCAACTCTTAACTTTTAACTCAACTTTTGACTCAACTTTTAACCTTTAACTCAACTCTTAACTTTTAACTCAACTTTTGACTCAACTTTTAACCTTTAACTCAACTCTTAACTTTTAACTCAACTTTTGACTCAACTTTTAACCTTTAACTCAACTCTTAACTTTTAACTCTTAACTTGTCTACTTGCGGAACTGGCCCCTGATCTTCGCAAAAAACTTGTTCAAATATTCCCATTCTTTAATGGGTAGGAAAGGATGTTGCATGCAGAAACAATGCTTTATTGAGGCATTTGGTAAAAAATATACATTATATTTCAGCTGATTATGGAATTTGTATTCCGATTCAGACTTATGATTAATAAAATAAATTTAACTCCACTATGCAGTAAATTTATCATGCATTTTATGCAAAATTCGGAAGGAAAACAACTCACCCCCTTGTGAATACCTCGCCGCTCAAATAAATCCCCAGTGAAAATTCTGATGACAACATAAATTCCCTAGGCCAGGGTCTTATTCGAGCATGTATGGTATTATACTTAAACACTAGTTACCCTTTTGTACTTATTTTGCCGCTTATGGAATTGGGCCCAGGAAGAATGCTCAGTAGAAATTAATCCTCCACAATAATGAATTTTTCTCCTTTTCTCCATATCAGAATGACCTGCACAAAGTGAGTACATTCTCAAATGAAGCGATCGAATCGCTGAACAACAAGCCGCAGAGTATCGATGAAATCGCCGCCATGAATACCAAACATCACGAGCTGTCCAAATCCAAAACTGAGGTATTTTTTTGTTAATTTGTCGTTTTAGAAAATTTGGCGCCATTTCAAACGGCCCACAGCGCCAATGGTCCCACCACATGCACTAGTTGACATCAACACCAAATGTCAACTGGTTCCGATTCCAATTCCAAGCTTGCATTTGAACGTCGTTCGTTGGCTCGTCAGCAAGCATTGAATTGGGATCGGAACCAGTTGACATTTGGTGTCGATGTCAACTAGTGTGTGTGGGGCCAATGGCGTTAGTGTGTCTTTTAAGTAAATGGCACCATCGAAAATGGTGCGTTTAGAAAATCCATCAGATTTACACGTTGCAAAAAACATCAACCATGTTATAAATGGATAACATTTTCTGCCTTTTCACATTTTACACTGTGAATACGTTTCCTGAAGAAAATCTAGTAACATGTTACGACGATAATACAAAATGCAAACTGACAATGATCCTAAATTTCAAAATTGTCTATTTTTTACATAAATTTCAACTTTCCACAGATGAAATCCCAGTTGAAACAAGCCCAAGAAAAAAACAATCTGTTGAGGTCGGTGGCGGGCAACGGCGTGGACTCGTTCAGCACCGTCGACCAATCCTGGGACCAGTTTGATCTCATGTTGGATGGGCACCAAATGCTCATCAAAGAACAGGTAGGGTTGGGGAAAAAGTGATGGATTGTGTGATTGTTGATAGGGTTGATTAGAAATCGACTTTTTAAGCTGCTCGATTTTGGACAAAATTGATTTTCAATCTAAAAGTGCTATTTCAATTGGATCTTTTTGTGGTGGTAAACAAAATTGTCCAATTGTTGCCGGCAACAGATAGGATTCCCGCAAAATATAAATATTTATTCAAACCACGAGACTAATTTAAAAATAAAAAAAATTGGTGAAAATCGAAAATTAGAAAAGTAACTTCAAGAAACTCAAAAATTTGAAAACTTTTTTTGAAAAAAAAATCAGAAAGTATTCCAAAAATTCGAATACTATTTACTTTTGAATAAAATTAGAAAATGAAAAAAAAAGATTTTGGAAAAAATAAACACTTGATAATTTCAACAATTTTTAGTGGAGAATTCGCCACCGATAAGCAGGCGGCAGAAATTAAAAACAAAGAAGCATTTAAATCATAAAAATATTCTGTCCAAATCAAAAATAATTCAGTTAACTCTCAAAAATCCCAGGTGGAAGTACTCAAGACAAACTTTTCAACCCAAGTATCGGAATTCAATTCGGAAACTGAAAGATTCGCCGCTAGATGGCATCAATTAAAACCAAAATCTGATACATTGGAAGCTGATAGGGCGTCAATGGTGAAAGCGATTGAACTGATCAAAGAGAAAAGATTGGAGTTTGATGAACTACAGAAACAGGCACAGAAAATGATGTTGGTGTGATTGGGCCCACACACGCTAGTTGACATCGACACCAAATGTCAATTGGTACCGATCCCGATTCAGAGCTTGCTGGCGAGCCAACGAACGACGTTCAAACGCAAGCTTTGAATTGGGAACGGAACCAGTTGACATATGGTGTCGATGTCAACTATTTAGTATTTAGGTATTTAGGTATTTATTTCGGTGTGGGGCCAATTTGGTATTTAGTATTTAGTGACTAGCAGGATTCTCTTATGGTCGTTCGGACCGGTTTCGCGGTATTCTACACAAAACACCAAGACTTTAGAAAACGATTTAGAAGTTCATTTTTTGTTTCATTTGAATTTATGCTCCGATAAAAATTTTTTTTGCTTAAGTTTCATAAAATAACTGAACTAGGTTCAAATGAAAAAAAAAATGTGTGAAAAAAAGGTGGGAAAAATAGAGCGGCTGGTAAAAAATAGGATTACGTCTTTATACCAGAAGAAATAAGGTAATGTATGAATTCAGTAATTGGATAAAACTGACCGTAATAGCGCTAATGTATCCAAATTTACAGAACTGATGCAGAACAATTTGATATAGCCAAACCTGAATTTCCACATTTGGATGAAGTTCAAAGTGATTTACAGGAGTTTGAAACTACCTGGCTTCTTTATGAAGAATTCAATGAAGGAGTAGATCAATTTGCACAAAATGATTGGATTGCATTTAGGTGCTGTTAATTTTTTTAAATTTTGGATTCCATAAGTCTAATTCTTTCAAATGTTCCACCCACAGAAGCAAAACATATTTGTTTGAGGAGTTCCTGGCTGGTTGGAGGGAAAAACTGAAGTCACTCACTCCATCAAACACAACGCTGCGCATACAAAATGATGTGGATAGTTTCTTTGTGAGTAATTTTTTGTTGTAAATCAAAAATTAATTGTCTGTTTAAGATTTACTGGAGTAGATAATTATAATTATTGTATTCTATTGAGTGTAAACTTCCTTGCAAAAAACAACACTCAAACAATAAAAATTTTCAGGATTTGCTTCCAGTGCTGAAATACTGCCGCGGGGAGCATCTCTCCTCAGATCACTGGCTAGAAGTCTGTTAAAATTTCAAACCATCTTTCAGAAGACAAAAATCACAGAAAAATGGCAAAATGCACTCATAATGCAGGTATTTCGCACATTGGGCCTGCCAAGAGGCACCATGCTGGAGGCACTGACATTTGGTGACTTATTGTCAGTAAGTGATGTCATTGTGCAGAATCAGGAATGGCTGAAGGAACTGAACCAGAGGGCACATAGTGAGGTCACTATCAGGTGTGTGGTTGACAGTTTGGCACAGTGCCAAAATATTTATGAATAAATTGATTTTAAACTCAACATTCAGAGAAGCCCTGAGAGAGATTGAACTGTGGGCAGCTGGGGCTACATTCACACTGGCTGATTATACTGACAGTGCTGGTACAAATCTAGTGGTCATCAAAGACTGGAAAGAAGTTGTTAATCAGGTAGAGTTTATAGTAGACACCCTGACAAGAATTACAAATAGGTATATAAAAATGAAGTGATGTAATGCTAATTATTGGTCAGGTTGGAGACAACCAAGCCTTGCTTGCATCCATAAAAGATTCAGCATACTATCAACATTTTGCTGACAAAGCACAAGTTTGGGAAAGGCGACTAGCTGACACAGATGAATGTCTTGCATCATTAAACCAATTGCAAAGGAAATGGGTGTACTTGGAGCCAATTTTTGGCAGGTAGCCAATTTTCTATTTGTCAAATATTTGATTTTTTTAATCCACCTTGATTATCAGGGGTGCACTACCAGCAGAGAGGGGAAGATTCAGGAGAGTGGACACTGAATTTAGAGCCATACTCTCAGATGTGGGCAAGGATCCAAAAGTTGTGAGTCTTGCAGCCAGACATGGTGTCAAAAATACACTGGAACAAATGTTGGAGCAGTTGGCACTTTGTCAAAAGGCATTGAATGCATTCCTGGAGGTAAGTTACACTTTGAATTTTCACAATCAACAAAATTAATCGAATTCTGAAACTGACACAGGAAAAGCGGTCCATTTTCCCAAGATTCTACTTTCTTGGTGATGATGATCTCCTAGAAATTCTGGGGCAGTCGACCAATCCAGTTGTGATACAGTCACATTTGAAAAAACTGTTTCAGGGCATAAACAGTGTTATTTTTGGACAAAATAACAAATCAATTGTTGCAATGTGTTCACTAGAAAATGAAATGGTGCAACTGAAAACACCTGTGGCAGTGGTTGCTGAGGTTGAGGTGAGAACATGACAAAATTACTGGGAAAAGTCTAAACCAAATGTTACATTTACTCAGGTATGGCTGCAAGGATTATCAGATGAAATGAAGGCAACCCTGCAGAATTTACTTGTCCAGTGTCTGACTGGTGCAAAACAGGGAAATGTGGACCCATCAAAATTTCCTTCACAGGTGTGACCAGATTTAACGGCATGTTTCTTGGTTGAACCATAACACAGCCACAAAAATCATGCAGATAATATCGCTATCAGAACAAATCAGATTTACTGAAAAGTGTGAGGAAGCAATTAAATCTGGCACACTGCCAAATCTGAAGATTGAACTGACCAACCAGCTGGAAGCATACACAAAGTCAGATGTCAAAGACAATGTGCTGCAACTAAAATTGAAGACTCTTATACTTGATTTGATTCACCACATTGAAATTGTTGATGTCTTGGTAAATGAAAATGTCCAATCTGTGGATGAATGGGCTTGGCAAAAGCAGTTGAGGTATGCTCAAGGTCACCAAGCATTTGACCAAAACATCTAAAAATAAATTAGACACAACTTACATAAAAACCACCTTTAAAAATATAACCAAATCACTCCCTACACAGATTTCAATTTTCTCCCACAACAAACACTGCAAGTGCCATCATGGTTGACAGTGAATTCAATTATACCTATGAATATCAAGGAAATGCTGCCAGACTTGTGCACACACCACTAACTGACAAGTGCTACTTGACATTGACACAGGCTGTGAAACTGGGTTTGGGAGGCAACCCATATGGGCCTGCTGGGACTGGAAAGACTGAAAGTGTCAAAGCATTGGCTGGGTTGTTGGGCAGACAGGTGAATCTCGGCTAGCAGTGAAAAAATCTCTGCGAGATTTATATTTAAAAAATCTCAGAAAGTCTCAGAAAATAAAAGATTTTCCGAGATTTATAATTTTTTCCACAATTTTCCAGAGAGATTAAATTATATTTTCTTTTTGAGAGATTTTCAGAGATTTTTAAAATATCAGAAAATCTCTCAAATTCTGATATTTGTATTTATTAATATTTTTCAGGGTTTTTGGGACAGATTTAATTATATTTTATTCTTGAGAGATTTTCTGAGATTATATTTAATTATACTTTCAGGTTTTTTTGAGACAGATTTAATTATATTTTATTCTTGAAAAATTTTCTGAGATTATAATTAAATATATTGATGATTGATGAATCTCGGGTACTTGAAAAATAAGAAAAATGCAAGCTTTTAGCTGTTGACAGTACTTATGCTTAAAATTGTGACAAAATGATCATTGACTTGATGATTTGTTTCCACACTGCACTGCGGTCATTTTGTTACAATATAACTAAAAATTAAATAAATTATAGGTATTGGTATTCAATTGTGATGAGGGATTGGATGTGCATTCAATGGCCAGGATATTCACTGGCCTGGTCAAATGTGGTGCCTGGGGCTGCTTTGATGAATTCAACAGATTGGATGAAGCTGTGCTGTCAGCAGTTTCAATGCAAATACAGGTTAGGGCACAGAATTCATAAGCTAAATGTATTTAGGGAATAGCATAATACCTGGTACCATCACCAAAATGTGTCCAAAATCTAAGTGTTATAGTCATCCAAGCATAAATAACTCAGTGCTTTCATTACTGAAGTGTCATTTTGTTTGAGTTCTTAATATCTCCCACCACACACATCAAGGTCATCCAAGATGCTCTACGTATTGGGGCTTCTACATGTGAACTAATGGGCAGATCAACAGAGCTCAGCAAAAACTCTGGCATTTTCATCACAATGAACCCAGCTGGCAAAGGTTATGGTGGCCGGCAGAGATTACCTGATAATTTGAAACAGTTATTCAGACCTGTGGCTATGACTGCACCTGACAATGAGTTGATTGCTGAAACTCTCCTGTTTGCTGAAGGCTACAGATATGCAAAACAGTTGGGTAGGAAATTGGTGAACATATTTCAATTGTCCAGGTTTGTTATTCAAATGCTATACTTTGATAATGGGAAATAATATGTTATGGTTTGGGGCTATTAAAAAACACAGGGAACTGCTAACATCCCAGCAACACTATGATTGGGGGTTGAGAGCATTGAAAACTGTGCTCAAAGGTTGTGGATCATTGTTATTGGGACACAATACAAACAACACCAGTGGTGAAAGTCTTGATACAACAGGGGAAATGAATCTGGTGGTGCAGGCACTAAGACTGAATACACTGTCAAAATTGACTTTTGCAGACAGCAAGAGATTTGATGCATTGGCCAAGGTAAGTTTTTTACTATGACAATTGTACCAGTCTACACTTCATAGAACTCATTGCTGTACACTATTCAGTAACAACTAAATTATGACCACAGCTTTTGTCTTATTTGTTTTTGCTAAGAAAGCCAATTTTCCTAGGATATCTTCACTGGTTGTGACATGCAAAACATTGTGTTTGAGGAATTGGAAAAGTCTTTGAATGTTGCAGCTCAAGAGATGGGCATTGAGCTTACATCAGCACAGGTTAAATGAATAAAGTTGAATTGAATTGAATTGAATAAAGTTGAATTTGAAAAATGTGAACATTTATGTGAACTTGCTTCCAACCTCAGGTGAAAAAATGCCTTGAATTACATGAACAATTGCGTCAAAGAATAGGTGTTGTGATTGTTGGACCATCTGGTAGTGGTAAATCAACATTGTGGCAGCTGCTGAGGGCAGCACTATCACAAGTGTAGGTTTTCAATTTCTACATAAAATTGAATGTGACAATAAATGTGTGGATATTTCAAACAGAACCAAAGATCAAGGGTCAGAAAGTAATGGGACAGAAATCCGCCTGTACACATTGAATCCAAAATCCATGCCACGTCAGAGACTCCTGGGTCACATTGACTTGGATACTAGAGAGTGGACTGATGGTGTGCTGACACAATCTGCTAGACAGGTCATTTTCAATCATGTTATTTTTCTATTTTGAGCACTTGTTCAATCTGTTTTACACCATCAGGTGATCAGAGAGCCAGCACATGTGCATTCATGGATTGTCTGTGATGGAGATATTGATCCAGAATGGATTGAGTCACTGAACTCTGTTTTGGATGATAACCATTTGTTAACAATGCCATCTGGGGAGAGAATCCAATTTGGGCCAAATGTCAATTTTATTTTTGAGACACATGATTTGAGTTGTGCTTCACCTGCTACCATTTCAAGAATGGGAATGATATTCCTGAGGTTTGCAGCATTTTTAAGAAGCAAAACATGAATCTACATTATAATAATTATAATTCCATATGAAATAATACAGTGATGAAGATATCAATGTTCATGGGATAGTCAATGGTTGGCTGAGTTCACTAACCAACAAAGAAACACGTGAGACATTAAAGCCATGGATAGATGAATACTTCCACAGAGCATTGGAATATGTCACTGCTCCAAATGTCAGTTCCTTTATGTCAAACACAAATTCAATTACATTATACCACCCCCTATTTGTGATCAGATTGAACAAGTGGTTCCCACAAGTTTGGTTGGTACAGCCCTCAATGGTCTATCCCACCTGGCCACAGCAAGCAACATGTCAATATCTGATGATAGATATCAATCAGTTGCTGACACTGCACCTGGGCCAACATCACTGGCTGATTTTGCAGTCAGATTGGTCAGAGGTTTTGTGGGAAATGTGACTGAGAAGCACAGACATGATGTTGCTGGGAAGGTAAGAATATTGTTGTGTCAAACCAGCACATGTAGTGTATTTCTGTATAAATATTTGACATATCCAAAAATTTTCAGCTATTCACAATGATGTCCCAAATGCCACCAGACAGTCAAAAACCAGCCAACACATACTATGATCCAAGAACTAACTCATTGCTGACTTATGACAACACATTTGTGTCCATGGATAGAGCAAGCACAGTAGAATTGGATTATCTGAAAAATACAGACACAATGCCAGTGATAATGACAGCAACCACACAAGTATTTTCAAGCATCCATGCATTTATGTATACATGGCGGACAGCACACCTAGTATGAAAACCCACCATAATTTTATGAATAAAATTGTAAAAAAAAATTTTTTTTGTACTAAATGATTCCATAGTATAAATGAAATATTATAATAAAAAACCTGTATAATTTTGGTTCATTATTCATTATGGTTTATGGTAGATTTCATACTTAAGTGTGGTGTCCACTGAGTATACTCCATTTTCATGAGGGATTTACAATCCTGACATCTGACATGCATTTACACTCAGGCCAATGTGGATTCATTCAACTCCTGGTTGGCTGACCCAAAACACCCTCCATTCATTTTGGTAGGTCCCGAAGGCTGTGGAAAGCAGTCACTTCTCCAGAAATGTTTCAGCCAGCTCAGAGGAGCTCAAACTGCAGTGTTGCATTGCAGTGCACAGACAAAACCTGAACATTTGTTGCAGACACTTGCGCAGGGATGTGTGCAAGGTAGGTCATTTGAATTGTAAATTGCAAATTGTAGTACATGGGAAAATGCAACCAACAATGATCTCAGTCAGTGCTGGCAGTGGCAGGACATTGAGACCAAAAGATGGTGATCATTTGGTGCTCTATTTGAAAAACATCAACCTGCCAAAGCCAGACAAGTGGGGCACAAGTCAGCTAATTGCATACCTTCAGCAATTGCTAACTTATGGAGGTTACTATGATGCAAATTTGGAGTGGATTTCATTGGAGAATATTCAAATTGTGGCCAGTATGACAGCTACTGCTACTCCTGGTAGACATAGATTATCCACAAGATTGACATCAATCATGAGGATTTGCACTATAAAGTGAGATTTATGTTGAAATGATTATTTTTGACATTTGAAAGTAAAATTAGAACTCATGTTATTTATACAACTATTCCAGTTACCCAGAAGCAGATGAACTGAGAGAAATATTCTCCGCTTATTTGCACCCAGTTTTTCAAGGTCATTTTCCTGATCAAAATTCATCTAAAGTGCAGAATTTTGCTAGTGCAATGGTGAAAATTTATGATGATATCAAGACAAAATTTAAATCAGATGATCATGGTCATTACTTATTCACACCAAGAGATTTGACAAGATGGGTCATGGGATTAACCAGGTATATTTTGCAAATTTTAAATATTAGCCATATTGATAATAATGGTAAACTACACAATGGTTGAAATTTTTGAAGGTATGAAAGTAACTCCTATGAGGAAGTACCAAGAATTTTTGCCCACGAAGCATGCCGCCTGTTCAGAGACCGTCTTGTCTCACAAAAAGACAAAGCCACATTTGACAGCATTCTTTCCAATGCATTTGGCAGTGAAATTGGCACAAATGTGGATGTGTCTAAATGTAAGTTTGATTGTCATCAGAATAGACTACATCATCACATCACATGTTTACATATCTCCCCAACACATACTGAACCCCCTCCACACATCTGCAGTGCCATTCTACAGTACGCTGGCAGCTGCATCTGGCCCTTCTCCAGGTGCCCCACTGCCACCAATGGGGAAGACAATGGCTGCAGTTGATTTAGATGATTTCACTGCCTATGTTGAGAAAATTGCCAACAGATTCAGTAAGCAAAAATACCATAAATTGAATTATGATAAAACATTGATAAATTTAAAGTACCATTTTCACAGGTCATGAATGTCGTGAGCTAGATTTGATCCCAACCATGGAAATTCTACAACTTTTCTCACATTGTGATAGAATTCTGACAATGCCCAGTGGGTGCTGCTTGCTGGCAGGGCTGCCAGGATATGGGAGGAGGACAGCAGTGTCTTTGGTAGCACAGATGCATCAAATGAAAGTGATCACACCCAGTGTGACCAGAGACTATGGGGAAAAACAGTTTAGAAATGATTTAAAAATGGTGTGTTCAAATAAAAATTAAATCAAAATAAATTAATAATTTCTTATCTACTTATTTGTTATCAAAAATGATGACTACAGGTCACTCAACTTTGTGGAATTGAAAATGAACAAGTAGTTTTCATTCTAGAAGATTATCAAGTGATTGACACACAATTTCTGGAACTGATCAATTCCTTGCTGGCAGCTGGTGAAGTGCCAGGATTGTATTCAGCTGAAGAGTTGGAGCCAATGTTGGCACCATTGAGAGACTCAGCTGCAGAGGAATCACACAGAGGCACAATGTTCAACTTCTTTGCAAAAAGTGAATTTGAAATTGTTGATGTTGCCAATAATTTTTTGCAGTCAATGAAAATTGACACAAAACAAGATGCATTATCAATGTGTTCACTCACAGGGATTAAAAGAAACCTGCATGTAGTTCTGATAATGGACATTGATCATCCTGAATTTGCAATTAGATGTGACTCAAATCCAGCTTTTTACAAAGAGTGCACAGTGTTGTGGAATCCTTCTTGGTGCAAGGAGACACTTAAGCAGGTAATCATCTACATAATGAGCATGATCATATTATACAAACATTCAAGAATGTTATGCATAGAAATATGCTGTTTTTCAATCAACATTCATGATGCTGAAAATAGATTGTGTATCTCACAGATACCAAGAGAAATTCTGGCAAAAATGGAAACCACCACAGATAAACCAGGAAAATCAGCTGACAAAAGGCCAGTAACTGGTGGTGATCAGATTTTGAAAGCATTCAGCAACATCTTCAATAGGGCAGGTGGTAAGCCAAAGCATGTTGCACCACTAAAATTTCTCACATTGGTAAAAACATACCAGAAACTATATGATGCAAAGAAACAGACAATTGAGGGAAGATTTAGAAGGCTACAAGTGAGTTACTCAAACATCCTGGTAAAGGATATATGTTTTGAATATTTTCGCCCAAAATCCATCATTTTCCAGGCTGGGGTTACAAAATTGAATGAAGCAAGGGAACTGGTTGCAAAACTGAAAGGTGATGCAGCAGTAAAGAGCAAACTTCTAGCTGAAAAACAAGCAGAAGCAGATAAAGCGCTGAAAGCAATCACTGGCAGCATGACTGTTAGTGAATCAACATTGTACTGGTGGGTGGGTACCAACTAAAAAAACTGATAAAACTGATTAACATTATAGGCTGCAAGTGGGCAAAAAGAGCAAATGGAAACACTCAAAGTTGACTTAGAAAAGGAGGCAGTGAATATTGAGAAACAAAAGAAAGAAATTGAATTGCAGTTGGCTGATGTAATTTTTTGTTTTAGTTTCATGTTCTGCAAAATGTGACAATTTAAAGTAACTTACTTACAACATTTGTATTCAAGGTGGAGCCAGCTATAAAAGAAGCCAGAAAAGCAGTGGGTCAAATCAAACAGGAAAATCTCACAGAAATCAGAAGTTTAAGAGCACCACCAGAAGCCATTAGAGACATTTTAGAAGCTGTGCTGCTTTTCATGGGAATCTATGACAGTTCCTGGCAAAGCATGAGAAGCTTTCTGGCAAAGAGTGGTGTAAAGGATGAGATAATCAATTTTGATGCACACCAAATCACAGTAGAAAGTAGGAAAAAAGTATCAGATTTGTTAAAGAGAAAATCTGCATCATTTGACCCAAAGGTATTGAAAAACTCTGTATTCATGCTAAGTACACATGCAGACACATTTTTGATAAAAATATAAATTAATTATATATTCCAGAATGCAAAAAGAGCTTCAGCTGCAGCTGAACCACTTGCAATCTGGATAAAAGCCAACCTCAAGTATGCAGAGATTTTGGAGAAAATAGCACCACTAGAAAATGAAAAGGCCAAAATAGTCAAGTAAGTCTCATTCAAAAACATTATAATTCAATAATATAAATTTTTCCAACTCAACTTCCACAATAATAGAAAACAACTAAAATTTTAGAAACATGGAAAAATCAGAAAAGCAAATGGGTAAGCTTAGCAAAGGACTGCAGACAGTGGATGAAAAAGTTGCAGACCTAAGGGGAAGATTTGAAAAATATACCAAAGAAGCAACACAAATCAAGATTGATCTGGACAAGGAGCTATCAACAATAGAAGTTGCATCAGATTTAGTACAAAAACTAGAGGGTGAATTTCATAGGTGGAATGAACAGGTACTCTTTGTGAAACTTCTACCAGCAGTGACATACATAACAAATTTACATTTAAAATTCACAAAATTACAGATGGTTGAATTGAAGCAACAATTGGATGCACTGCCAAAATTGTCAATTTTAGCTGCAGCATGTACAACATTTCTTGGCTCTGTGCCAGAAGATCAAAGAAGAGAAAGGCTGGATGAGTGGCAGCAGATAGTTGGTGTAGAGCAAAAGGGGCTCACTGTGAGAAAGTGAGCATGAAACAGCACTTGATTAAAGAAAATACACCTAAACATGTAAAATAAACATTTCAGATTGCTGAGTACAGAGACAGACATGCTCCAATGGAAATCTGAAGGACTACCCCATGATGAACTATCAGTAGAGAATGCAGCAATGATTTTGTCAGGCATTCAGCCAGCATTTATCCTGGACCCATCAAATAGGGCTGTGCTTTGGCTCACAAATCACCTGCAACAGTCAAAAGTAGAAGTTATCAGCCAATCTGTAAGCTTATTTGTTGAATTCATACATTTTATGCATACCTAAATTTTCAAAGTTTTTAATAACAATTGCAGGAGAACAACTTTCTCAATCAAGTGGAATTGGGTGTGCGCTTTGGCAAAACACTCATTGTCAAAGATGTGACCCACATTGAATCAGCATTGTATCCACTTTTGAGAGGTGACTTTATTAGTAATGGCCCAAGAAAAACAGTCAAAATTGGTGACAAGATGGTTGATTGCAATGATGAATTCAAAATGTTCTTGTGTGTGGCAGGTTGGTGGAACATAAATGTTACACTTATTGACAGCAGATCTGATCACTGTTTACCGGATTTAAATCCTCTGAGTGATAGGATAGGTGGGGCTTTACAGATAGTTGGAAAACTGGGGTTACAGGGATAATATTTAGAAGAAAACATTAGCATTGCAGAAAAATGCATAATAATCCAAATAAGTTGCATTCAGTGTCTTATATGTGTAAAATATATACCACAAGCACATTCAATAAGTAATCGTAATCCTTCTACCCACTGCTTTATCAGGTGGTTCAACAACCACAATGATACCATGTGCCAGTGCCATTGTCACAACAATTGACTTTGCTGTGACCACATCTGGCCTCACATCACAACTACTGGCTTTTGCCATTTCAAAAGAGAAGCCAGAATTGGAACACAGAAGTTCTGAGTTACTCAGGGAGGAAGAGAGGATGAAATTGGAACTAGATAAATTGGAACAGCAGCTGTTGGAGGTAAGCACACTGCCAAGGCACACATAAGAGGGTAACTGTTGGTAGTCTCATTATGTTTCACATATTTTAGTGAGGGCAAAATTTACAAATATTTACTATTTTTCGCATTGTTTGCCATTACTCCACTCGCTGCAACCCCCCTTCCAATCTCTCTACTTCTTTATCTGTTTATACAGGGGTGGGCATCTTCAGTTACCGCTGGAAAAACGCGATAGCTTGAGCTACAGTTGAGCTATCACAATGAAATTTTAACACAATAGAGTAGACTCCATAGGACACCTGCTGAAGTTTGCAACCCAAACGGCCACAGTTTGGAGGAGTTGTGGAACACACAGTTTTTAGTGTAATTTTGTGACTTCACCCCCCTTATCTCGGGACTGGGGGACTATTCGAGTAAAAAAAGAATTTGGTAGTAGGCGCGACCACAACATACTCAAAGGGCATCAAAATCGGCCGATGTACGACAGAATGGGACGACACCAACGACCGATGCCCCCCCCCTCAAATGCCACCCTCGATTTATCCTATGGGTGACGCCAAGTCACAAAATTACACTAAAAACCGTGTGTTCCACAACTCACCCAAAATGTGGCCGTTTGGGTTGCAAACTTCAGAATAGGTGTCCTATGGAGTCTACTCCATTGTGTTAAAATTTCATTCTGATAGATCAACTGTAGCTCAATCTATCGCATTTTCCCAGCGGTAACTGAAGATGCCCACCCCTGTAATTCAATTTAACTACATCCAACATTAGACACACTTTTGAAAGTATCAAATTTTACAAATTCATAAAAGGTTACCCAAATATTTTGGAGGCAAATTAAACTTTTTCCTTTCACCACTGCAGGAGCTGGCCAGTTCAGAGGGAAACATCTTGGAAAATAAAACTCTGCTTGAATCATTGAACCAAGCAAAAAGAAATGCTGAAACAATATCAAAGTCATTAGCTGAATCAGAGGAATTGCAGGAATCCTTAGACAAGGTGATTATTTTCAATGATGAAATAACATTAATTGTAGAATTAACAACACCACCCCTCAAACAGGAGCGCAATACTTATGTTCCACTGGCAGAACTTGGCAGCCACCTTTATTTCATAATGAGGGACTTGTACAGAATGAACCCAATGTACCAGTTTAGCCTGACAACTCTGCAAAGGTTGTACGAGAGGAATATAACTGAACAGGTTCCTTTGGAATCGTGTTTTTACATTTTTAAGTGTAAACAACCTAAAAAACTGCAGAAAGTGGCAACAAATGAGCAAATTCGTATAACAACCCTGAGAAAAAAGCTGCTGTCCTCAGTCTTTGACCATGTTACCAGAACACTGTTCAAACAAGACAGACTAGCATTTACCATGCATTTGATACATGGGCTCATGCCCAATATGTTCAAGGAAAATGTCAGTTTACAAGTTTTGAATGAGTAAATTCCAAAACCAAAATTAACCTAGAATATCAACACACTTGTATTCCAGGAATGGGAGGTATTCTTGGGCTTGGCAATTGCAAGTGTAGGTGTAGATGGTGAAAGGGTCAGCTCTGGCAACCTGCCAACATGGATCAGTGAGCACAGAAGGCCAGCAGTGAATGCTTTCAAGGCTGCACTCCCAAATCTATACAGGTTTTCCAAACAAAAAGTTTAATTATAAATAAAAAAATGAAGATTTTAAAAAAAACCCAGCTCACTACAACTGAATGATGCAAGCACATGGTCTGAATTTCAAACAAATTCTGACAGTGATTCAATTTCATTGCCAGAATCAGTTGAGAAAAAGTTCAGTCCTTTCCAGAAGGTGCTGGTTGTGCAAATGTTGAGACCAGAAAAAGTACATGATGCCATGACCAAATTTTCCATTGCAGCATTGGGTGAATAATTTTCTCTTGCTTAATCTAATTCACACACAACAATAAAAATGTAAAAATTCACTCAGATCGTGCTGACCTCTCACCAATAGCTCTAGACTTGGGCACAATCTGTGCAAAAGAGTGTGAAATTGACCCACAAAAAGGCACCATTCAGCCAATTTTGATTATGACCAGTGCTGGCAGTGATCCAAGTCAAGAATTAAATGAGTTGGCAAATACAGCCATTGGTGCTGCTAGGTATAAACAAGTACCCATGGGGCAGGGGCAGCAAGAACTGGCTGTAAAACTGCTCAGAGAATGTGCAGCATCTGGTGACTGGTTATGTCTGAAAAATTTGCATCTAGTCATTGCATGGCTGCCCCAGTTGGAAAAGGTTTGCTAATGATACCCCAATTAAGTGTTTTGGGAAGCTCATAAATAGAAATTTTGCTTTTACAAAACAAGTTTGCGTGCAATGCTGTCATTAATTGTAAATGAAGTGCACTAAAACAATCAGATTTATTGTGTGCATCATCATCAAACATATATAGGTATTTTAATTTTAAGCCCTGTAAAGTGTAAAGTACAGTGTCAAATGTAAAGTCAAATTCAAAGTCACATGTCAATTCTCATGCAAATTGTCAAATGTTCAGTCAAATGTAAAGTAAAGTGTTAAATATAATGTCAAATACAAAGTGAAGTGTCAATTGTCATGCAAAGTGTCAAATGTAAAGTGTCAATTGTGTATCCAAAACTAATTTTTGTGTCATGTTTTTGTATCCAAATCTTATTTGTAGACATAACTTTTGGATACAAAAACATAAGATTTGGATACCAAAAACAAAACGATTTGGATACACAATTGACACTTTACTTTACATATGACACTTTAATTTACACTTTACTTTACATTTGACATTTGACTTTGTATTTGACACTTTACTTTACAATTTACAGGGCTTGGGATTGCCACCTGAGCAGATCTATTCCTTTGCATGCTTGGTTCTGCAAATGGAAATGAACAAGTGTTCATATGAACCAATATTCCATATCAAAATCTACCCCCCCATCCAGGAGCTGATCCAGCTGTCATCCCAAACCACTATCAACCCAGCATTTCGCCTGTGGCTCACAGCTGACCAACATCCACACTTTCCAATAAACCTATTGCAATCATGCATAAAATTGTCCTATGAGGCACCACCAGGCATCAAAAGGAACATGCTGAGGACATATACAAATTGGGGCAGGTCATTTGTGGAAAAGTCTGAATTGAGAAGGGCCAGGGCTTTGCTGGCACTGGCCTGGTTCCATGCCGTGTGTGAAGAGAGAAGGACGTTTATACCCCAGGTGGGCGGGGCTTGTGAGGTGGTAGACAATTGGTCACATTTTCAATTTTATGGTGGAAGTGGCACTGAAAAAGGTGCATATCCATAAAATGCACTGAACATATTGTGGCACACTAAATAGATCTGATTTCTTACACAGGGCTGGTCAAAGTTTTATGAGTTCAATTTTGCTGATGCACGTGCCGCCTCATCAAAATTTGACCATTTGTTCAGTGGAAACAGTAAAATTTCAGAGGAGAAATCATGGCACTTCGTTTGGGGTCTGATGGAATTGGCGATTTATGGCGGCAGGATAGACAATGATTTCGATGCCAGAGTTTTGGCTGCATATTTGCGGGACGTTTTCAATGAGAAAATTTTGCCGCACAGCAACAGTAAACCGCTGGAGCAACTGCATGCAAAGCTCAGTATGCCATCGACAAATGCATTTACAGTGAGTCTTTAGTTTTATAGTCAAACTGAATGCTATACAATGTTTTGATAAGTCACTGAAAAAGTCGCTCTTCGAAATATACCCTAGTGACTGCACGCGTGGTTCACCCTGGAAGCGTGCCAACGAGATTAAATGCATGCGATTGTCATAACAAAACAAAAATTCATTGCCTGTAATAACTTTGTATGTTAGCACATTCACAACAACGAATTTGATCATATTTTCACAAAAACGGCATGCCTTAAAAATCATTGGCATACTTCCAACGTGAGACATGCAGTGTCACTGTTGTATACCCAATACCCCACCAACCCCCCCCCCCCTTCCCCCACCCCACCTTCAGGCGTACATCTCGTGCATCGAATCGCTGCCCGACACGGACAGCCCGACAGCGTTCGGCTTGCCCGCCAACGTGGCCCACAGCTGGCACATGGCCGAGGCTGGCCGCGTACTGGCCAACTTGAGGCACCTGAGCGCCGCCAGCGTGCACATCAGCGAGGCTGTGGTTTTTGATAGGTGGGTGTATGGGGGTGTAGTGATGGAAAAGCGCCAGACAAAATGGCGCCAAGCGCCAATGGCGCCATTTAGAAGGAGGGTGCCAGGCGCCAATGGCACCATGGTGCGGCACCCTTTGGCGCCAGCGCCATGGCCCCGTTCCATCACTATTGGGGTGTAATGACTGATTTGTGGTCAAGTTGTGTGAATCGGCTGGATTCTGGAAACCCATTACACATGCTGTAAATATGCAATAAAACACATGACCTAGTGGTTTTAAAGGTGAAAATCTATGAAAAGTATGAAAATTAGTGACTTTGGGTGAAAATTAGGGTAAAATTGTACAAAAGCTCTTCTAGGCAATTTGCAGGGGGGGTGTTCAGGGGAAAGTTCACCCCAAGGAAAAAATTTGCCTCTGGGACAGACAGATAGCTGGGCGGTTTTTGGTGGGGTTACCTGCGGTCTTACCCCTGTGGATATAATGTCTATACTGGGTCTACATGCACAATGGGTCTCCCTACATGCGTAATAGGCCTGACTAGGGTGGCAGACGGTACAGCCTTGCGGTAAACCGTATGGTACGGTAAATTTTCCATTGTGCGGTAAACGGTACGGTACGGTAAATCTTCAATTTTGCGGTAAACGGTACGGTACGGTAAATCCCTAAAGTGCGGTACACGGTACGGTACGGTACGGTAAATTTTCAATTGTCAGAAATGTATAAACTACGGACTACAGACAATTTTTACTTCATTAATTGACACCAAATTCAATTACACAATTTAATAATGGACTTTAGAACACAATAACAGTATGATGACAGAAAATTAAATTACCTGCAATGCAGGGGCTCAATATATAGGAGTTTTCAAGGTGTAGAAGGATAAAATGGAGAAAAATTGCTAAAAGTGGGTGAAAAATTGCTAAAAGTAGGTGAAGAATAGTTGAAAATAGGTATATCAGTAACTATAGCACAAAAATAGCTGAAAATAGGCAATAAGGCATGAATGCAATTTCAGTGACACCCCAACCCCCATGCAAAATTTTGAGATTTGCGCGCTTGCGCGCAAAAAATTGCAGAATACAACATTAATTGTCATGAATAAATTCAACAATTTGAGGTCAATCCGAGTAAAATTTACCGCAATTTTTGCGGTTAATGAGTGCGGTACGCGGTACGGTACGGTAAATTCCGGAAAATGCGGTACGCGGTACGGTACGGTAAATTTCTAAAAGTGCGGTAAACGGTACGGTACGGTAAATTTTCCAAAAATGCGGTACGGTACGGTACGGTAAATTCTGCCACCCTAGGCCTGACCTAGTAAAAACCAGCCACTTATCCCAAAGCTTCCTGGCACTTTTCAATCACATTATCAACACATTTATTTCCACCCGCAAATCACTCAGGGAAGCCTGGAACGCAGCATTAACTCCCGCTCTAAACACCTGGAAACACCTAAATCAGTCTGGCAACCTTCACAATGCCACCCTGACCCCACCTGTGGAGACGCCTGGGGAATTGGCTACTGCAGCTTTTGTCAAATTAGAGGCGTATAATGGCGCGCGCATGGTTCAGGTGTGTGCTTGTATTGGGCTGTCGGGAAAGTTCGTTCCGTCTCCCCTTTGATCGTCATGCATTGTGAGGTTTGAGTCGGTGTATAAAAGCTGGAATTATCGATCAATGTAAAATTCAAGGTTAATAATTAACCGCGAAATTGATTACATAAAAGTAGATTATGATACATATCTCCAACTTTATGTTGCCAACTGATTTGACGTTGAAATTTCATCGAAAAATTGAAAACTCCAGAAACGGTGGATCGTGCTTGTCGAGTTGAGGGCATTATTGAGAGATAGATTAGCGCTGGATCGACTTTTACCTTATAAATTTTGCGGTAAAATTTTATGCTTGACTAAATTCCAGATTATATACCCCAGCTGAATCCCCACTGATCGTCCAGGACGATCCAATCTGAGACGATCTTGAAACGGAACGAACTTTCCCTACAGACCAATACATGATGGAGTTATTGTGGCGATCAGCATTGAAAAATGGTGCCTTTTTCTGAAAATATAATAGCAATTTTTTAAAGAAAACCTCCCAAAAATGGGGGCTTTTCAGAAATTATGTGTTTTTTAAGACAATCTCCCTAAAATTAAATTAAATCAAACCTCCCAGAAAAAATGGAGAGAAAATATAAATACCTAATTACAAGATTTTTATTATATAAAAATATCTCTCTCTGTCAAGATTTTTGGAACGCTAGTGATTTTGCGATTGAAATTAATTGTAGGCTTACATCCAAAACCCCCCATCCCAGGAAGTGCACCACTCACTTTCCTCACTCACCAAAGCCCTCAGAGGCACAGCACCCCTGACCAGCAGTGCCAGCAAGCTGGCATTGAGCCTGATGGCCCAGCAAACACCTGATGGCTGGCTGTCACTCTGGCCCCAGGGCCCACCTGAGCCATTGGCATTCATGGCCAGTCTTGTGCACAGGGCCAATACCATGCAGAATTTGTCTGCCAGAGCAGAATCTGGACTGGCACTTTTGGGTGGCAGCGAGCCGATGGACTTCAGCGTGTTTTTCAGGCCGGCCACCCTGCTGAATGCCCACAGGCAGCAGTGCGCCAGGTTGGTAAAGTTGTGAATGAAAAAAAAAACCCAGAAAATATCAAAGTAAATAATAACTGAGGCGTCTACTTCTAAAAGTCGACAAGTCCAAAATTTCGAGATGGGCCCGGAAACGTCATCTGGGGCTACTTCCGCACATTTTTTTATCATTTTCCATAAATTTTTTGATTTTTTCACCAGCTTGAAAAAACCTGGGGTATTTCGAGGGGGGGGGGGGTTGATTCAAGGGGGGTATTTCGAGGAAATACGGTATATACAAGCTGAAGCTATGTAACCTGGTAGAAATGCAAAAAAAATGTTGAAATCGAAACAATGTTGACAAGTGTGTGCCAAAATTGTCATTTGTCAAAATTGTGAATGATGTTTACGACATGTGAAAACCGGAAATTTCTCATCTGTTATCCTTAGAGCGACTCAGGTATATGTGTATTATTAATTGCATCAATTAACAACTTACACTCACATCATACATATTCTCAAAGTCACATTGTTGTCACATCGAAACCATGTGAACGCAACTCAAACACAAGAACACACCCATCTCAGAGAACTAGGCGTGAGTATGGACAACCTGCAAATGGAATGCACCTGGTCCCAAAATGGGGGTCAAATCCCCGCCAATGACAAAACCGCCAGCCTGTCAGGTCCAGTTCCGCAAATTGAGAAGTGAGAAGTAAAATGGCAAATGTTAAGTGAAATGAGAAGTGAATTGAGAAAAATTTGGCAAAAGCGAAGCGAAATGGCAAGTAAATTGGCAAAAGCGAAGTAATAACAAATAAAAAGTAATTTCCGTTCGCTTTTGCCAATTTCCTCCTCAATTCACTTTTCACTTCTCATTTCACGTCGCATTTGCCATTTTACCTCTCACTTCTCAATTTGCGAAACTGGCCCCTGGTCTGCTGATAGAGGGGGCCACATTCGACGGGCACGCACTGAGACAGGCCCCCGCTGGGGCACCCCCCGTGACCCCCGCACCCGTGCTCAATGTACAGTGGAAGGTGCGTTTGTGTTTACCGTAAATTGTCAACAAAAAAACAGTTAGCTGAGTGAGGAAAATAATACCCTCTCTGATGGGTGGAAAACATGTCTCATAAAATAAATACCGTATTTGCTTGAATTATTCTCCCCTTGAATAATCCCCCCCTGTAATACGAATGAGGAAATAATAATTCCCCCCTCGAATAATCCCCCCTTTGAAGATTTGTTTAATTTGTGTTACCTAATTTTAACAAAAATGGCACATGATTGTGTTTCTAACGCATATTTCGTGAAATGAGTTGATGGAAACATGCTTGAAAATTTTGACGAAATAATAATTCCCCTCTTGAATAATTCCCCTACTCGAATAGTTCCCCCCTCAAAAATGTCTGACGAAATACTGTATTTCGTCGAAGGGCGCCCTTCTTTTCTTTTCGTCAACTTTTTTACCCGCCCTTCTATTGGAGACTGCCCTTCTATTTTTTTCGTCAACTTTTCAGCTAATCCTTTTCAAGTTCGGCCAAGGTTTTTCAAAGTGTTAACTCACAGACAGTTCATTGAATGGCGATACATGGACCGCATTCAACGTTTGATGTGAAAATAGCACAAACTCTATGGGCGTAAGCCACTAAATCACAGCGTCCATTAATATTTTTTATTGTTTGATGCATTTGGCACAATTCCAGTACTTTGTGCACCGTATTTTGGAGACGCGCCCTTCTATTAGAAGAAATACGGTAATAATTCCCCAGGGGGACTATTCAAGCAAATACGGTACTTTACGCTACTAAAATAAACAGTGGACATTTATTCAAGACATGATGCTTAACACAGAAACAGATTCCTGAAGAAACACCCCAAATGCTATCACACCCCAAGTCAGCTGACGAAGGTCAAACGCCACACCACAATGAAAAAATCAAACCGCAAAAAAAACCCGTGAACACACCACTCAGCCATCGGTCGACCTCAACTCCTCGTCGAACAGCTCGAACACGGTGTCGCTGCCGGTGTACTACGACAACTGCCGGGACAAGTTGGTGGTGAGCGTGAACGTGCCCTGCGAGGGGAGGGACAGCACCCAGTGGCTCCTGGCTGGGGTGGCTTTCTATTTGAAGCCCGATTCTTGAGTGGAGTGTGTGAATTGTATTTATACTTACCATATTTCCTCTAATAGAACGGAATACCTCCAATAGAACGACAGGCCAAAAAAATTGACGATAAAAATGGAACGGCGTCGTTATATGAAAAGAAATACGGTATCTATAATCAAAAAATAATCAAATAGTACGATATAATCTCAGACAATCTCTTATAAGTAAATATATTTTTATATTGTTTCATATTAGTAAATTACCAGAAAACCGTTCAAAAAGAAAAAATGATAATAAAAAAAAATAAAAAAAAGGTATAATAAAATTCGCAGGAAAATCCTAGGAATGGGCTCACACACGCTAGTTGACATCGACACCAAATGTCAACTGGTGCCGGTCCCGATTCAAAGCTTGCTGACGAGCTGACGAACGACGTTCAAATGAAAGCTCTGAATTGGGAACGGAACCAGTTGACATTTTGTGTCGATGTCAACTAGCGTGTGTGGGGCCAATAAGAAAGAAAGAAATACAAAAATATTGTCTTTTCCATATTTTTCTGATGCTTTAAATATAACTGGCAGTGTCCAAATGGGGGATGTACCGGCCGTAAAGTAAACCCGTCCGTAATGTAGAGGGTGCTACTTTGGGCCGGGCATCATTACGACAGAGTTGTTAAAAGTACTGAACTTTTTTCAAAGTACCGTATTTCCTCGAATTACCCCCAAGGGTTTATTTTTTCAGAGTGAAAATTTTGAGAAAAACGTGAAAAATGCAACAATAACCACCATTTATAACTTTTTACAGCCTTATATAAGGATGCAGATGGTATAAATGATGTTCTAACGTAATACAGTAAGTGTTTTGAACGTCTGTTATGCATTTCCCGGACCACAAATTCATAGGTAATACGGTAAACGTAAACGTTAAGTATTTTATTTTTAGTCACACCTGAATACAGAAAATGTAAAGTAAAAATTTTCTACTCTTACGCTGTGTAAAAGGTGAGTAAACGTAAATATCTGTAAATACCGTATTTAATCAGAATAACCCCCTCAAAATGGGCACTATGAATTTGTGGTCCGGGAAATGCATAACAGACATTCAAAACACTTACTGTATTACGTTAGAACATCGTTTATACCATCTACATCCTTATATAAGGCTGTAAAAAGTTATAAATGGTGGTTATTGTTGCATTTTTCACGTTCTTCTCTCAAAATTTTCACTCTGAAAAAATAAACCTCTGGGGGGGAGGGTAATTCGAGGAAATACGGTACTCGTTTTCTGTACTAGCATACTTTCAAAAAGTACGCGAGTAACTGAGTACTGGTATTTTTTCGGGAGGAAACGTAAACGTATTTACGCAGAACTCGAGTATACGTATTTATCGAGTAAACGTAAATACGTTTGTAGAACTATGCATTACGGCCGGGTTTACTTGACGGCCGGGATCTCGCCGTCCAAATGATACTCACGTTCACGAGCTTAAGTAAAATTATGAAATATTATTGTTGCTGCCCACGATTTATTTTGCAACGGTTACACGTTTGAGTAATTGAGGCCTCTACTTCTAAGAGTCGACAAGTCCACAAAATGTGATTTTGAGTAAATCGCATTTTAAGTTTCGGACCCAATTCCAGGCCCGTGGTGAGTGTCCAATTTGGCTCTCTCATGCTTTCCATTAAATTCCATTGTTGACAATAAAGTGTCAAATTTTCAGCCCCTGCTCTCAACCTTTGTGAGAAATTGGGTGTCCATAAATTTCGGTCAGAGCAAAACTGTTTTTGGGAGGGAAATGGACTTGTCGACTTCTTGCACTAGAGAACATTTTTGTTCCCGGGGAAGCCGAGGCTGCTTTATGGGCAATTTATGCACTTGTCGACTTTAAGAAGTAGCTGTCCATAGTGGACATATCACATTTCTTGCTATTTTTTCCCATAAAAAAAGGAAGCGGAGGGATGGACTTGTCGACTTCTTGCCCGAATTTTTTTTGCATTTTTCCCCAAAAATGTCAAATTTGGCACTTAGCCATATGGGCACGTGAGGTCAAAATTTTTATGGAAAATGATAAAAAATGTGCGGAAGTAGCCCCAGATGACGTTTCCGGGCCCATCTCGAAATTTTCATATTTTGGACTTGTCGACTTTTAGAAGTAGACGCCTCAATTCTTGGCACGCTGCACATTTACAGTACCAAATCACGGTAGTATAAATACCAATTGACTCATTTTGATATGTAAGTGCACGTGAATGTCTATTTACCGTACTTACTCGAAATACCCCCAGGTCTTTTCGAGCTGAGGAAAAATCCCCTCATCTGGAATAATGTATCAAGTGGGGCCAGCCAATTCGCATAGCAGCTACAGTATAGCTACCGTATTTCTTCTAATAGAACGGCATACCTCCAATAGAACGGCACCTCCAATAGAACGGCAGGTTTCGACACTTATTTGCAGTCACGAAATTAATAGAACGGCAGCCTCCAATAGAACGGCAGGTAGAAATTACGTTGGAAGAGTGCCAGAACACACAAATATTAGAAAAATGGGTGGTGTGAACATAAAAGGTGTTCAGAACTACGATTTAGGGTTATTTTCACATTTGGTTTTGTTTGAATTGATGCTCTGATAGCAAAATGTTGTTCATTTTTTCATTAAAAACACTATGTTCAAATGAACAATGTCTGAAAAATACTGGTGAAAAAAAGAACGGCAGCCTCCAATAGAATGGCACCTCTAATAGAACAGCAGGTAAACAAGTTGACGAAAAAAATAGAACGGCGCTCTTCTATTAGAAGAAATACGGTATCTACGTCTGTATCGTCTAATATGTCCCATTTGGTGACATTTCATACCAGTTTTGGGTATACAACAACTCATTCTTTACTACGATTTTGACAAAAATTTCGTGAAATAATCCCCCCCCCTCCATCCTCGAAACAACCCCCTCAAATGTTCCAATCTGAAAAAATAAACCCTCTGGGGGTATTTCAAGGAAATACGGTATGTTGTAGGTTGAGTTTAAAGGTTTCTGTTGAACGTGACTGTGATTTTTTAGGACCTGATAAGTTTATGAATCCTTTACCATACATTAATGTTTTCATTAAGGAGAAATAACCGAAATAAAATATTGAAGGTAATAATGGATGAGTACTCTGGCATAAAATAGAGTTGAATAGAATATTTGCATCTTCAGTTGCTGACACACGGTGACAAAAACAGCCGAAAACATCTGAAGCCACGAGAGAAACTCAATGGACCCACACACACCAGTTGACATCGCGAATTCGCGTCAACTGAATGTCAACTAAAAAACACCAAAAATTTAAATGATCACACTACTTAACAGAAACAATGAAAATCTAGTGTCACAACATAAGATTAATTATGCTCTAACACATAGGAAAGTAGAAATTACATACTTACCCTAAATTTAGTTGACACGAATTTTGATGTCAACTAGTATGCATAGTGCCTTTATGACAAGTATACCACCCTGAATGCAACTGAAATACTACCATACAATTTGTGCATTTTTACCACACAATTTGTACTAAATATAGACTGCCATACGAGTAAAATTTCGAATTCCGTTCAAAAATATATTACAAATACCCACCAAGAACAGAAAAAAAACAAGAAAATTATAAAAAAATTTGCTACCACATCTAAAAATATAAAAAAGTCAAAATTCCCCATCACAAAAAAAAATCATTTCCCACTTTTCTTTTTCAGCTGACTAATAAAATCATTCATTTTCTTCAGCTCAGTCTTCATTTTTGGATCGGCGGGCGTCTTTCTCGATTTCTTGGCGGAATCAGAACTTGGCACTTTGCCATCGTCCAAAATGACCACATCGGGAGTTTTGCGTCCCTTTTCTCGCGTCGACTTATTTGGCGCTGATATTCTACCGGAGCCATTTTCATTGTGCGTCGACCGTCAACGTGCGAGAAGGGAGGGCGCAGTGCGAACCGAAGCCCTTCAGAGACCCGGGATATAGGTACCACTCGAATGGATTGAAGGGCTCTATTTAAAAAAGGGGGCGTGATCTTTTTTGGCCCGACAAGTTTGTCGGGCAGCCCAATTCTAGTTTAAACCAGTTTGTCTGAAGACTGTACAGACAATATATGAATAGAAACAGGTATAGGCTCCATTTGATATAATCGGATCCCAGACCCTGTCAAGTGTAAAAGACCCTGTCAAGTGTAAAAGGCCCTGTAAAGTGTAAAAGACCCTGTAAAGTGTAAAAGACCCTGTAAAGTTTCAATTGTCATGAAACAAAAATGATCATTGACAATTGAGGAATTGATAAACCCAGCGACAACATTTGAAGTGTTTAATGGTGAAAATCGGCCCAGAAATGGCCGAGTTGTTGCTTATTTTTAAAAAGGCCGCTTTTGTGCTCAATTGAGAGAACGTGCTGCGGCTTATGCTCATTTGAGCACAATATATAGGTTTTTTTAAAAACGCGGCTTTAATGCTTTTTTAAATTTATGTTTCTCATTTAATACGTTGCCAATGGACAAAAATATCAAACGTTCAAAGATTTAACATTTTATAAACACAATACCGCATTTCCTTGAATAATTACGATGGGAAATAAATGTTTCATAATACATAAACAAAGTATTCCTTTTTTATTCATGAAGAAAGATAAATACTAGTAAAATACATTTTCCTGGAAATAGTAAATGTGAATATTTTTGAGATATTTCTACACAATTATTGCTCAAAATAACTAATTAAATCTCATTTCTGTCAATTTTCATGTCCAAATTCACTACTTCATCTATGTGTTTTTGCCTATTTTCACCCTATATTCAAGTGCTTTTATTACATGTTAAGTGTGAAATGTGAGAGTGCGCAAAACGTGACACTTCCAAATTCATACTTCATCTTGGTTTTTTTGCTTATTTTCAGCTATTATTGACATTTGCACAAAATGCTAATTTTCACACTTTGATGACCTATGACTCACTTACAGCAGAGTTGCGAAAGTGTATTTACACTTACCCAAAATACATGCAGTTATACATTGAATGTAGAAAATATGGCAAATGTACAAACTAGCCTTTGATCTCCAACCTTTGATCAGTACTCATGGTATTCTACAGTTTCATCATACTTTTGTAAAAAGGACAAGATCAATGGAAATTCACCAGCTGGACACAAAGTCAACTGGCTTTTGCACTGACATTTGCTGCATGTCCATTCTTACATTTCAACAGTGTGTATCGCATTGCTTAATCAGTAAAATATCAACACTGAAAAAGTGCCATTATTAGGGAACTTCATACCACTACAGTATTTGTTACAGTACAAAATGTTTCATAAAAGGCAGTAAAATGTGAAAAAATGCATGAAAATGACAAATAAATTGATCTAAAGGTGAAAACAGTGGTGTTTTCTAATGCTCAACAGCGAGAGCTTCTTCTTAAAAAAATTTACACTTACACTTTTTTTACACTTTCCTAGGTATTTTTAAAATACCTTACACTTTTAGCATCCATACTCAAAATTTGGAAAGTGTATTTACGCTTACACTTACACTTTCCAAAAATACCGGTATTTTAACAACTCTGACTTACAGTAGGTATTAAAGTGAATTTGTGAAGTGGAGTGAATTTGTAAAGTTTATTAAATGTGAGAGTGTGCGAAGCTGCAAATGTGAGAGTGATCAAAATGGTAAATGTGAGAGTGATCAAAATGGTAAATGTGAGAGTGTGCGAAGCTGCAAATGTGAGAGTGATCAAAATGGTAAATGTGAGAGTGCGCGAAGCTGCAAATGTGAGAGTGATCAAAATGGTAAATGTGAGAGTGATCAAAATGGTATATGTGAAAGTGCGCGAAGCTGCAAATGTGAGAGTGATCAAAATGGTAAATGTGAGAGTGAGTAAGATGGTAAATGTGAGAGTGATCAAAATGGTAAATGTGAGAGTGCACGAAGCTGCAAATGTGAGAGTGATCAAAATGGTAAATGTGAGAGTGCGCGAAGCTGCAAATGTGAGAGTGATAAAAAGGGTAAATGTGAGAGTGATAAAAAGGGTAAATGTGAGAGTGCGCGAAGCTGCAAATGTGAGAGTGATCAAAATGGTAAATGTGAGAGTGATCAAAATGGTAAATGTGAGAGTGTGCGAAGCTGCAAATGTGAGAGTGATCAAAATGGTAAATGTGAGAGTGCGCGAAGCTGCGAATGTGAGAGTGATCAAAATGGTAAATGTGAGAGTGATCAAAATGGTAAATGTGAGAGTGTGCAAAGCTGCAAATGTGAGAGTGATCAAAATGGTAAATGTGAGAGTGCGCAAAGCTGCAAATGTGAGAGTGATCAAAATGGTAAATGTGAGAGTGAGCAAAATGGTAAATGTGAGAGTGTTCAAAATGGTAAATGTGAGATTGGGATAAATGGTAAACATAAGGGGGGAGTTGTTTGAGGGAAGCGGGCAAAATGGTAAATGTGCGAGTGATCAAAATGGTAAATGTGAGAGTGCGCGAAGCTGCAAATGTGAGAGTGATCAAAATGGTAAATGTGAGAGTGAGCAAGATGGTAAATGTGAGAGTGATCAAAATGGTAAATGTGAGAGTGCGCGAAGCTGCAAATGTGAGAGTGATCAAAATGGTAAATGTGAGAGTGATCAAAATGGTAAATGTGAGAGTGTGCAAAGCTGCAAATGTGAGAGTGATCAAAATGGTAAATGTGAGAGTGCGCAAAGCTGCAAATGTGAGAGTGATCAAAATGGTAAATGTGAGAGTGCGCAAAGCTGCAAATGTGAGAGTGATCAAAATGGTAAATGTGAGAGTGAGAAAGATGGTAAATGTGAGAGTGATCAAAATGGTAAATGTGAGAGTGT
>OZ038460.1:20444563-20557591 GCA_964036195.1 Sphaerolaimus hirsutus
TTCATGTCTCAATGCCGATTACACTTTGCTTGCCATTTCGAATGAAAAAGATATTCCTTATAACAAAATAACGCAAAAAATGTCATCTTCAATTACTTGTACAGTGAAAAAGGGTTTGATATTAACTTTGCCGCGGTTGATTATATCCTATGCCAATGTTGGCTACCGTTGGCTCCTACCGTATTATTTCTAATAGAACGGCATACTTCTAATAGAACGACAGTCTCTGATGGAACTTTAGGTAGAAATTACATTGGAAGAGTGCCAAAACACAATTATAAAAAGGGATATTAGGAACATTAACTATTCAAATATTGATACTAAATTACATATTGATACTCTGATATATTCAAATATTGTCGTAGCTTCATTTAAAAAAACCATGTTCCAATGTGTGAAAATTTAGTAAAAATACAACGGCAACTTCCAATACAATGGCAACTTCCAATAGAACGACAGTAAACAAATTTTGACGAAAAAATTGAAAGGCGCTCTTCTATTGGCCCTACACACACTAGTTTTCACCGTGACTGATGTGAAAAACTGAAATGGCCACATGGCGACATCCAGCCTACTCTTATTGTATGCTACATGTGATTAAGTTTTCACATTTTAAATTTTAACTTTCATTAATTTAAAATCCAATTAAAATTTTATAAAATCTTTCAACCGTGTTTATTAATTTGCATTTGAAATTTTTTTTCAGTTTTCGCACGAAGTCACGGTGAAAACTAGTGTGTGTAGGCACAATAGAACAAATACGGTAACAAACTCACACGAGACAGTCGGTTATAGTAATTAACGGTGATTATTGATATGCGACGCGCACAGCGGGGACTTAAAACAAAACCATTTCAGCGCGGCGGCACGGGCCGCACCTTCGTCGCACAAACTGCACCCAACTGCAGTAGTGAATAAATTACACTTTTGCACTTGCCATGGCGAACTTGATTTTGATTAGAAACCGTTGATTAGAACCGGCGAACGGATAGCCGCGTCAAAGTGGCGCCGCGCTAGAAATTGCGCTGGCGAAAAACTACCTACCGTATTTCCTCGAAATACCCCCCCCCCCCCTCGAAATACCCCCCCCCCTCGAAACCCCCCCCCCCCTCAAAATGGGCACTATGAATTTGTGGCCCGGGAAATGCATAACAGACGTTCAAAACACTTACTGTGTTACGTTAGAACATCGTTTATACCATCTACATCCTTATATAAGGCTGTAAAAACTTATAAATGGTCGTTATTGTTGCATTTTTCACGTTTTTCTCTCAAAAGTTTCACTCTGAAAAAATAAACCCCCGGGGGTAATTCGAGGAAATACGGTAAATCGAATCGAGCCACATTGTTGCTGGGAAACGACACAGACTGCACTCGGCGGATCGCAAAGTATGCGTGCAAAAGTTATTGCCGCATTTCCTCGAATAAACCCCCCCCCCCCTGAGTTGCGCCCTCTAGAAACACCCCTAGAAATTTCCCCAGCGAACTGGTGAAATAATAAACCCCCTGGGGGTATATAGAGGAACTACGGTATGTCTCAGTCGATAACGAGCGAGCGGGATACTTAAGCACGCACTTACACAAAAATAAAAAGGCGGAGTCACGTACAAGCGAGGAATGTTTTTCGCGAAACATTTATTAATATTTTTGGGACCAATTTTGATTTTATCAACGATGACGTCATGGTGGACTGTTTCGTATACGTAGTGTTCAACACGACTCAATTCAACTTAACAAAATCGTGTTAATTATAAAATCGACATTTCAAACTTGACTTCAATTTCAAATTTGGGCGCGAAAATGGACTTATCCGAATAGCTAGGGCGACCCCTTAGAATGGGGCGTGTTCGTTCGCTGGTGTCGCCCCACTCGCGTGGGTCTACAAACGTCACAGCTGCACATGGGTGGGGGTGCCCCACTAGTCAAGTTTGCGCAGTGTACGGTGCAGTGCAGTCTGCGAAGCACCCAGGTGCCAGTCCCGTGCCCTGTAAACATCTCTGTCAAATGTCAACTCAGTTGCCATTTTGCAAGCATTTTACACGACTTTTGACACTTTACAGAGAATTTGACTTTTTACAGGGAATTTCAATTTTTACAGGGAATTTTACAGGTTCTGTGACTTCCCCCAGGTGGGTGGGGGCTGTGCATGCATTGGTGATCGAAGGGTGCAGGGCCAGTTGCCCCGGGCAGTGCTATTGTCAAGGGCACAAGCCACAGCAAAAAATAGATCCGTGAAACGTGTGGAAGCGGGCTGGATGCGCGTGAAGCGGCGCGCTTCCACACGCTTCCACACGCTTCCACCAACATCACGAGATTCTGGGTGCAGTGTCTTCCACACGCTTCACCTAGCTTCACCATGCGCTTCACTCGCATCCAACCATGTGGAAGACACTTCACGCCGCTGGCGCTTCCACACGCTTCCCCCGCGTATAAATTTGCGTGGGAGCGCCATATTAAGAAGCGTGAAGTGGCTTCACGCAGATTTTCGTGATGTGTGTGGAAGCGCTGGCATGCTTGGTGAAGCGCTCGGGAAGTGTCGGCGTGAAGACACTTCCCGACGCTTCACAACGCATCCACACACCCATTTTTTTGCTGTGAGCGTGACAAGGCCACACCGGCACAGCTGCAGTCCTTGCTGCCCTGCCAACGTGCACAGCAGACGTGATGCGTTTGCCCTGGCTAGTCCAATGTGTAGCACAGCTACAGCCGCGGCCGCATGCTAGTCGACGGCCGAACCCGACACGACATTGGTGCCCCCCCCCCAACGGCACAAATTGAACACCTGTGAAAATGCCCTTTTGTAGGCTCGCTCAAATTTGGCACCGTTGTGGCACCATCGATCTCCAGTACATACGTGATCTCGTGTTCTTGTGGTGAATATACCGTGAATTGTAATCAAAAGCACGGTTTGTCTAGCCGGTGCCATTCCAGACACTGTAGAATGTCAAATGTCGCGTAATGTCTAAATCTAAACTCATGCAAAATGCCATGCAAAATGCCATGCAGACACTTTACATAATATTTTCCATTTTACAGGGCATTTCCCGTGTCTGAGCCTGCCTGGGGTTCGAACGATATGACTTTTCGGTATCGATATTCGATATTCGATATTTTTTTCTGAAACTCGATATTCGATATCGATACGATATGGAACCTCGATATCGATATTCGATACGATATATCGTTTGAACCCTGGGACTGCCCCCTAACTACTGGTATTTATATCAATTTGTAGTGTGATGCGAGTGCAAAACCAGCGGCCAAACCGGGGTGCGTGCAGACGGCCGCATAGTAAACCTGTGCCGCGTTGTAAACTTGGATATGTGCGAAATTTTACAGGGCGCGGCGCAGTTTGCGCCACGGCTCATTTGCGTGTGTATTGTTTTAGTCGCTGCTGCACCCGCGCGTGTTACAGAGGTGTTAAAAGTACACAACTTTTTTTCTAAATATGAGTAAATGTAAAGTATTTAGTTTTTACCCACACCCTGAGTACAGAAAACGTAAAGTATTTTTTTTACTTTACCCATGAGTAAATGTGAGATAAATTTTGTTACCTGGAAACATTAAAGTGAGTGTTCACTCAAAATTACTAATTTTCATATTTTTGCCAATTTCCATCTTATAATTCATCTTCATGTGTTTTTTGCCTATTTTTGCATTAATCTGTATTTCTTCTAATAGAAGGGTGTTCTCCAATGGAAGAGTAGTCTCCATCAGTAGGGCGGTCTCCAACATATGGGTCAAAAACTGCTGGAATTGTGCCAAATGTCTAAAGATGGTTTAAAATGTCTGCATGCACTGTTATTTAGTTGGTCCATTGATTTAGTGGTATTATAAAATTGAATCTTGACAAACTCTATGAATCGTCAATTTATGAATCACCTGTGATGCAACTCTTTGGAAAACCTTGGTAGAACTTGTAAAAAATTGGCTGAAAAAATGGTAAAAAATAGAAGGGCAGCTTTCAATAGAAGAGCAGCAAAAAAGTTGATGAAAAAATAGAAAGGCTTTCTTCTATTAGAAGAAATGTAGCATGTGCTTATATACCCATTTTTGGCTATTTTTAGCTTTTTCCTACCCTTTTTCCATCTGTGCCTTGTTTTAAGCCTATAAAAAGACTATCTGAAATACGTTTTCTGTACTCAAAAAGTATAGGTATGTAAAAGTGAGTTGAGTACAGATACTTGTTCTGAGGAAACGCAGATTTATTTACTCAGTACTCGAGTATATGTATTTTTCGAGTAAATGTAAATACATTTTAACAACTATGGTTGTGTGTCGTTGCAGCGGCGCCGCGTCAGCGAAGCCACAGTAACCCAACGGTCGCCCTGACGTCACGGAATTTTTCGACTCGCATTAACATTATGATGGCTGCCAAAGTTCATGTTTATCCATTTTAAGTTTTTTTTTGCGTATGATGTCACGAGAACAATAGTAGTAAATACATCACTTTGCACGAATGTTCGAACTGCGGATTGTGGCTTTTTTTGATTTCATACAAGCGACGAATTTTTTTGGAAAAAGTCATTATAATTTTTTAATTGCCATTCAAAACAATTTTGTAATTAATTTTACAAATTTCGGAGAATGCCAAATGGCAGCGTATTCTAACAGTGCGTGCCATTGCGAACAAACTTCATCTGTTAACTCTCATTAAAATGGAAACTAGTTAAAATTGGTCCAAAACCGGAACTGAGAATGGGCATACTAGAACTACAAACGCCACTCATTCATTAATTCATTAGTGTAACTAGACAGGGCGGTTCCATGCAAAAACTGGTTGAAAACTGCACTGGAAGAATACTGCACATATTTACCACACTTATAAAATGCGCACTTTCTTGTGCCATTCATTTTTCACCCTATAGTCCATTTTTTTATATGCCGCGCCGCCAGTGTTGATTGTTTGGCCCTACAAACACTAGTTGACAAGAATATCATATGTCAACTGGTTCCCATTCCAATTCAAAGCTTGCTGACGAGTAACACGTTATTGTATTTACAGGTATTTCATCACGGCTTAAATACATTGCACATTTTTTCATCACTATGGCTTCATTTTCAACATAATTCAACACTTTCGCATTTGAACGTCTTTAGTGGGCCGTAAGCCAGCTTTGAATTGGGATGTGAACCAGTTGACATTCGGTGTCGTTGTCAACTAGTAGTGTGTGTGTAGGGCGTTCGCGCGTCAACACAATTAAGTAAAACCGCATCAACCTTGGAGTAGGTCCTTTTAAAGAGTGTAATTTACATATGCACAGAGTACACAACTACCTAAATACACACTGTGACGATAGCATACGACAATTTTCTGCAAAAATGAACATGTCACAGCAAAATTGCCATGCAATGTACATCTTTCCTATCAAAGAAAATTTTTTCCTGGCGCCAGGCCAAAAACACTCGCAGATATCGCTGCTTTACGTTGCCGCTTGTGTCGCCGTATTTCTTCTTACACAAGGGCGTCTTTCTATTTTTTCGTCAACTTTTTAACCCGCTCTTCTATTGGAGACGCCCTTCTATTCGAACCCGCCCTTCTATTTTTCAGTGAATTTTTATCAAGTTCTGCCAGCCAAGGTTTTTCAAAGTGTTACGTCACCGTCGATTCATAGATTTGATCCAACATTTGATCTTTAAAAAGCACCACATCATGGACCACTAAATAACAGTATCCACTGACATTTCTATTTTGTATGCAAGTGGCCCAATTCCAACTGTTTTTGACCTTCTATTAGAGACCGCCCTTTTATTTATTTCGTGGGCCCAAATGAAGTCAAAAAGTGTACCTTCTATTGGATACCCAACCTTCTACCTATTTGAAGAAATACGGTATTTGCATGTCCCTTTACAGTGCACCCCTGTACATTCATGTTGCATAGAGAAGCACAAATAGCACTCTCTGTGCAACCGCTTTCTGCTATTAAAACTATATTTTTTATCATTTTCCATAGCTGATTGACATTTTCAAATGCCTGTGTTTTACATTTTTAGGTAGGTATATTGCAGTTATCGCATAAAAGTAGCGAGTTCTCTAAAATAACGTACAAAAAAAGCTTGCAACTTTTCAGAAGTTATAAGAAGCATCAGCTGGACGCGAGCCAAATTCACAGACCAGTCACAATGGTTCGTCGAACACGGCATTCATTCTCTGCTTTACACTCATCCACTGCTTTACACCGTGGGCCTTTTGGAGGGGGTGGTGTTAACCCCCCTCTCCCCCCCCCCGAAACGCTCCAGCTACACCGGAGGCCCCTCAGCTATATATATACCTATTCCGGGGCAATTTTCTGGCTACTACCGTATTTCCTCGAAATACCCCCCTCGAAATATCCCCCCCCCCCACCTCAAAATGGGCACTATGAATTTGTGGTCCGGGAAATGCATAACAGATGTTCAAAACACTTACTGTGTTACGTTAGAACATCGTTTATACCATCTACATCCTTATATAAGGCTGTAAAAACTTATAAATGCTGGTTAATGTTGCATTTTTCACGTTTTTCTCTCAAAATTTCCACTCTGAAAAAATAAACCCCGGGGGGTAATTCGTGGAAATAAGATATCCCCTTAAATAAAGTCTGGCCGCTATCTGGCTATCTGCAGCGACTTTTGAGCAATTTTGCCTGAATTTTTACAAAAAAATTGCCAGTTTTCATGAAATGCAAATCGGAAAAAATCATGGATACCATATATCCTTGAATAACTCCCGGGGGAGTTTTTCGTCAGACTTTTTGGCTGGGTAGGTAATCGAGGGGGGTTTAAAATGAGGAAAGTTATTTTTCAACAGTCAGCTAACAGGGGGGGGGGTAACCTGATGATACCCTGAGCCCACCTTCCCGCCCCCAAATCGCTCAGCTAAAGCAGCGTTTACACGCTTTCGTGTGCCGACAAAAAAGTTTGGTGGAAAAGTTCCATAATTCTGGAATTAAGTTTCATATATGCAAGAAAAAACGGTGAATTGTGCTCACTAGTTATGTGTACACACATGCCAATTTGCAGATAATTTGAGCATGTCGTTCACGAATTATAGGCAATTGAAAATGAATTTCAGTTGTCGGTTCGGTTTTCGTTTTGAAACCGAACCGACAACTGAAATTCATCTTCAAATGCAAATAAGTTTTGAACGACAGGCTCAAATTATATGCAAATTGGCATGTGTGTAAACTTAACTAGTGAGTATACTTCACTGGCTTTTCCCGCAGATACGGAACTTTATTCCGGAATTATGGAACTTTCTCGCTTAACTTTTTTGTCGGCACACGAAACCGTGTAAACGACCCTTAACGATTTGGAACAAATTTCGATTGATTTTCCCCAATTTCCACTCAAAATCGCTAATACGTGCCCCATCCGCCCATTGCAGCAACAGCGCTGGCTGCTCCTCGTGCTGCTTTTGGGGCTTCTCTGCACCAGACTCAGCTACGCCTGCGGTGATGAAGGTACGTCTGTGCCAATTGGCCCCGGATTTAATTAGGCAGGCATGCCTAGAAAGGGAGGGCATGACGGGCATGCAGGGCCGTTCGAGATTGAAATTAAGAAAATAATTTTTATTTGATAAGTTATTAATTTTACGTCAAAATTTACACATTCTACGTCAACATTTCACGTCAAACATTTTACGTCACCAAAAAATTTTGACGTTAAATTAATAACTACTTAAATAATGATTATTTGATAAAATGTTTTGGGACATTACACACAATTACTAGAACTATCTAATTCTGAAATTTCAATGCTGTACTTTTGTCTATTTTGATGTAATCAATTTTATGACGTCATCATTTCACGTCAAACGCCGCTGAGCTGTAATTCCGGCTTAACTGTCCTACATGAGGGAGCACGCAGGGATTTTGTGAATTTGGACCCATGCGGGGGTTTGTAGTTATAGATAGTAAATCACTCCTCCAGAGGGATAGATAGCTGAAAAGTTTGCCGGGGGTTAGCGGCGGTTCAATATATAGATTTTTTCAAGGTGTGGAAGGATAAAAATGGAGAAAAATCGCTAAAATAGTTGGAAAAACAGCTAAAAATAGGTGAATAAAACATTGGTGATGTGAGGCCGAAACTTTTGCATTGTGATCGATAAATAGCTGAGCAGCTGAGAATAGCAAAAATTATGAGGATTCAGTCTCCAGATCCTATTTTAACCCCACATCCGTACACAGAGGGTGAAGGTGAGGGCGAGGGCGAAGGCGAGGGCGAAGGCGATGGCGAGGGTGACGGCGAGGGGGAGGGCGAGGGTGACGATGGTGGCGGCGAAGAGCCTGAGCCGTGCGACTGTGACGAACCTGTCAATGATGAATGCAACAGCAAGCGGTTGATGGAGATCTTGCAGGAGGTGGGCGAACGTCATTTTTACAAGTTTTTTTTAAAGCGACTTTTCAATTTTTTTTTCGAAAATTGGTTTTTGAATGTTTTCACTTTTGTTTGCAAAATCTAAGTGTAATAATTTACACAGTTGGTAAACATTTTTTACATTTACTCAAAGATACATATGCTCAAGTACTGAGTACATATGTATATGTTTCATATGAAAAAGTGTACTTCACTTGTACTTCTTGAATGTACATGAGTACAGAAAACGTATTTCAGAAGAAAGGTTGGAGCAACATTTTTCAAAAATACCTACTTTTACATTTTCTCGGGAAAAGTATATTACTCACGTTTACTCATGAAGTAAAGTAAAAAAAATTACACTACGTTTTCCGTACTCAGGAGTTGAGTAAAAAAGAAATACTCCACCTTTACGTATAGGTATTTTGATAAAAGTTCAGTACTTTTAACAACTCTACTACCGTATCTTTAACCGTAATGAACCCCAGGGTGTATATTTTTTTCAGAGTGGAAATTTTAAGGGGGTATTTCGAGGGGGGGGGCTTATTCGAGCGGGGGGGTTATCATTTCGCCTTTATATATCGGTAAAGATCATAGTAAACAGTAGCGTTTTACATACCCAAAACTGATAATAAACGTGATCGAACAAGATAAATTAGGACATATCGACATAAAACACCTGGGGGTATTTCGAGGGGGGGAGGGGGGTAATTCAAGGGGGGTATTTCGTGGGATTACGGTAATTTCTTTCATCTCTCGTTAGCTGAGGTAAAGTAGCACTGGTCGCGTCGCAGGCGGGCACGAGCGAGTCGGAGCCGCTGCCGCACGCGACCGCCGCCAAGGAGATGGCCGAGGAGGAGTTCGGCTCCGGCTTCGACGCCTACTGCGGGCCCAACGACTTCGCGTTCAACATGAACCACGGCGGCAAGTACTGCAAGTGGAAGTGCGCCAATGGAAACTATTGCATGATTAAGCAGCATTAGAGCGATTGATCACTTGGGGCCAGTTCCGAAAAATTGAGAGGTGAGAAGTAAAATTGGCAAATGAGAAGTAAAGAAAGTAAAAAAGGAAAAGTAGTTTCCCTTTGCTTTTGCCAATTTCCTTCTCATTTCACTTTGCATTTGCCATTTTACTTCTCACTTCTCAATTTGAGGAAATGGCCCCTGGATTTTATATTTTATCACCGATTTTCGTACCAGTAAGGCTATTTGGATTCAATTTTGCGAGCTACTTATAAATATAAATTAGTATTATTCGTAAGCTTTTTTGTTGCATAAATTTTTTTTATTTATACATTTGATTGCGTTCCGAGGCGATAAACGGATTGAAAACTACGCGTAGTTGCTCAAAATAACAGAACAGTGCGATCATAACGTGTACAACTAAACAGCAGCACAAAAACGTAGTGCAACACAATATACTCGGCAGACATGTACTCTACAAATAGATATGATTTATGTCTTCTGCTGGCAGACAGCCAACTGAAAACTTATGAACTGACTCTCCACTCCACTTCATCCCGAACCGGTTCAGGGGGTGATCCCAAGCCCTGTAATGTAATGTGTCAAATGTGAAGTCAAATGTAAAGTAAAGTGTCAATTGTGTATCCAAATCTTATTTTTCGCATCCAAATCTTATGTTTTTGTATCCAAATCTTATGTTGAAAAATAAGATTTGGATACAAAAACATAAGATTTGGATGTGAAAAAGTAAGATTTGGATACACAATAGACACTTTATATTACATTTGACTTCATATTTGACTTAACATTTGACACCTTACAGGGCTTAGGATTACCACTAGTCAACCGCAGTTCAGTGTGGACTGCGGTGATGACATCATGATGGACTGTTACCTCCAGAAAAATGTAGGGTGTTATGTCACCCGAGTATAGTAGTGATGGAAAAGCGCCATAAAAAATGGCGCCAAAAGCAAATGGCGCCATGGCGCGAGCGCCGTGGCGCCATTACATCTCACATTCTCACACACACCCGGCAGCGGAACCCGGCTGGTCGCAGACACGTCCGCAGTTCCCACTGCGCAAGGTCACAGACGCAAGTATGCGAGCGTTCCTTTGTTTTACACTCATCACCGCACTGGCGCTACTGAAAATAGCATTGGTAAAAGAATAGCGCCAAAGACACAAATGAGTTCAGCTGAACGGCGTGCCCCTGCAGCGGTACTGATCGGGGGGGTTGCCAATTGCGGGGGGGGGGGTAAACCCACCAAAATTGTCCTGCTTTCCATCTACCCCCTCGAAATACCCCCCCCCCCCCGAATTTCAGTGTGTAGAGAACATAGATGATAAAAGCTCCGGGAAACGCAGAATACACGTGAAAAACAATGAGTGTGTTTCAAGTCTATAGAGTCTTATATATGATGGTTTTTATTGCATTTTTAGACGTCTGTGTACGTTACAAACAACGATTTAGTACTGGGATTTCAAAAAATTTCTGCGAATTTATAACCCCCCTCCAAATACAACCCCTCGTTTACCCCCCCCTCAAAATTCTCACTCTGAAAAAATAAACCCCCGGGAGTGTAAACCCGACGAAATACGGTAGATAGTTCATGTTCATACAAAAAGGCGCCGCGTGCAAACGCCAACGTCGAAAATTTTGCCCAACCCTACCGTGATCGCACCGCAAAAATACGTCATTAGGCAGAATTCCAGTGGAATGAAAACCTTGGCGCGCAAATTCATCAGGGTTTATCTGTCGAAATTAACGACGTAATTGCACCTTCGTCCAGACTTAATTTTAATAATTATGTACAATCAATCACTTCAGATGCCTTTTGTAACCAATACTTCAACACGTCGATTCAGTTCTGGTATATTCAACTCTGAAAATAGAAAGTGTCAGGAATTTAGCCACTAAAAAATTATAGGGTGTTCATAATTGTGTTGTTTCACATTTATTTTTTAACTGAAATTGAGCTCAGGTATACCAGTTGGAGCGGGCCGGCCCAACTTGGCTTGCAATTTGTGTAACAAACAATAAATCTAATTTAGCCAGAGGAGAAACAAAACACAATGGTGAGTTTGACTGACACCTTTCATAAAACATCCACATATTTATACATTTGAATGTGCTGTTTGATGTAAATATGTGGCCGCGTCACTAGTGATGTAAAAGCGCCATGGCGCTAGCGCCAAAGCAAAAAGCGCCATGGCGCCTTGGCGCTTGGCGCTTTTTTGCTGTGGCGCCATTGGCGCTTGGCGCCATGCCCATGAAAGGCGCCATGGCGCTTTTGGCGCTTGGCGCTAATTGTGACCGGCGCCAGGAACAAAATGCCTGGCGCTGGCGCTTGGCGCTAGCGCCAAAGCAAAAAGCGCCATGGCGCTTCTGGCGCTTGGCGCCATTTTGCTCTGGCGCCATTGGCGCTTGGCGCTAGTGGTCGGTAAAGCGCCATGGCGCTTGGCGCCAAAGTTCTGGCGCTTTTCGCATCACTACGCGTCACTCACTACGACAGCTACACCCCACACACCATAGTTGTTAAAACGTATTTACTTTTACTCGAAAAATACGCGTAAACGTGTACTGCGTAAATACATTTACGTTTCCTCATGAAAAAATACCGGTACTCACTTACTCGCGTACTTTTTGAAAGTACTTTACGAGTACAGAAAACGTACTTTAAGGGGGCAGAGAATGTCATTTTGCAGGACGATTTTTATCAGAAATACTAATCAGGGGAGAAAAACACATCATTAATGTATTTCAGACTCAAAATTGAAAAAACTATTATTTTTACGTTATCTTCGCGTCAAAAATACTCACTTCAACGTTTTCTGTGAGAAAAATACCCATTTTTACGTTTTCTCAGGAAAAAATACTCGTTTTTTTACGTTTTCTCTGGAAAAAAAGTATTTTACTCACGTTTTACGCGGTGTAAAAGTAAAATACTCAACGTTTTCTGAACTCAGCTGTGAGTAAAATAAAAATACTTTACGTTTACGTTTACTTTGAGAAAAGTACAGTATTTTGAACAACTCTGCCACACACACTGGTTGGCTGCGGCACCAAACGCCAGAGCTGGTTCCCATCCCAATTCCAAGCTTGCTCGTGAGTAACGCTACGTATTATTGTATACACATAAAAGTACATCACAGAGGGTAAGATTTATTTTTTAACTCGACAGGTTCATTTGCAACATGATCGAACACTTTTGCATTTGAACGTCGTTCGTCGCCTCGTAAGCGAACTTTGAATTGGGATCGGAACCAGTTGACATTTGGTGTTCTTATCGACTAGTGTGTGTAGGGCCATAAGGTGCACTGGGGCAACCCTCCATTGGATACCCCTGCGGCTTAATGCAACACGGCTCACACTTAACAGAACCAGAATCACAGCATCACACTTAACAAGAATATGGAACTTTTCACTTGAAATATGGAACTTTTTCAGTTGGTATCATTGTTGTCACAAAAAAAATCCGTTTCAAAGTTAGTGATGCACCGGGAAAAATGACACCGCACCGCACCGGCACCTCTCCCATGGCATGAAAATGGCACCTGGCACCCTGGGGCACCGGCCAAAAAATGGCACCGTACCGCACCAGCACTGGTGCTATTCAGAAAAAATGGCACCAGCACCGGCAGGGCACCACAGAAAATCGATTATAGGGCACCGGTGCCCCGGTGCCTTTACATCACTAATCAAAGGCCCTCAAATCCGCTATCGAGTTCGCAGAATGCGCTCATCCTGGCGTTGGGTTTGTGCGCGCTGTGCGCGGCGACGCTCGGCTGCGGCGACGAGTCCGGCAGCGACGACGGCGACCAGGACACCACCGAGCCGCCGACTGAACCTCCCAGTTGGTCAACTCAACACTATGGCAACATGCATACTAGATGTCAACTGGTTTCGGTGTCAACTCGATTTTAGTTCAGTTTAGGTCGAAAGGGACTATTTTTACGTGCACGTGCGGCAGTGTTGAAAAGGAATTAAATATTGAAATGTGAAGATGGTTTAGCAACCTACTAACTCATTTCTTAATGGAAACCAGTTGGCCTAGTTGACATCCGATAACACCCAACGTCAACTGGGCCGATTTTGTTTGATGGATTGCACAAGCAATATTGATTGAGCGACCGAAATTGAACTAGTTGATGAGTTGACACCGTAAAAAGTGGACAAACAGTGTGTGTGGTGCCAATCTCTGCCACAATTAGACCATCACACCACCTCAACACATCCCAAGACCACACAGAACCCAGTCTTCCAATCTTTCTGGTGCAAAAAAAACACAATAGCAAGAGATTGGAAAAAATTGAATATAAAATGATGCCTAGTGTGCTGGGCAAAGGAAAACTGTTTACAAATTATAAGCGTAAATACTTAATTAAAGGTGGCACCTGATGGAGTAATGTCAATTGCTCAGTTTTCAATGGGCTACCAAAAACTTGGGCTGACAATAGATGTGAAAAGTGATCAAATCCATAGTGACAGTAGGAACTTGGCTGGGTATGAATTGAATTTACATCATCATCGCAGCTGAGGCGCCGGACGAGGAAGTGAACGAGGACTGCAATAGTGCCCAGCTCAGAGACATCATCAAGGAGGTCAGTGCCATAGGCGGCGTAAGTGCTTGGGCGCTTGTGAATGTCACAAGCAATGTTTGTGGTGTCACAAGCAGAAAATTCACTGCCACATTGGCGCTCCACATGGTGGTTGACGCTACTTTTTAGAAGTCGATTGAGTCAACTCAGAGTCAACTGTTTTCTTTTGAGTTGACCTCAGAACCTATTTAGTTGAAAACGTGTGCACTTTTTTGTGTCAACTGAAAAATTTGGACAGTTGACAATTTTGAAAAAGTGACAAGTCAACTAAAATGACACGCGTGCACGAAAAAAGTGCACGTTTTTTGTTCAGTTGACATTTCTTGATGATTACTTTTGTCAATTGGGTGATTTTATGAGCAAAAATCTACTTTAGTTGACATTTTTACTGCACACAAATAACAGATTTTTATAGTGAAAATGTCAACTAGTGAAAAAAGTGTATGTAGTGCATGCAAGTGCACGTTTTTAGTTGACATTTTCATTTTACAGAAATTCAATTGACACAAGTAGTCACTCTTAATTGTCAACTGCCCAAAATAGTACAAAAACATGAAAAAGTATGTTTTTTGGCTAGTTGACACAGCACTCGCCAACTTTCTGAAAGTACCTTTATTCATTCATTTTCAATTGAAAATGTATGAAATTTGAGACTCTGATAGTGAAAAATTTACTCCATCGTTCATAGAAGAACTTTTTTGCATGAAAAATTATAAAAAAGTTTTGAAAAACATTTTTGTTCAAATTTTTGCTTGAGTTGACATCATGTTTTTGTACTGATCGCATGCGCACGCTCACTTTACAACCATTAATTTTTAACTTTGTCAACTTCAAAAAAAATTCATCACAAAACTTACTAAAAATGTAATTTGATGCTAGAGTAGTGAGGGAAAAGGAGAAAAAGGGGATAAAGACTGGTGAATGCAGACTGTCATGCAGGGGTATCTTGAATTTTGACCCTCCGAGTGGTTGGATAGATAGAAAATTGCTCCTCTGGAGGGATAGATAGCCGAAAAATTTTCTGTGACGGGTTGGGGGGGATTTGGGGGGTTGTGGAGGTTCGATATATACCGTATTTCCTCGAAAACCCCCCCCCCCCTTTGAAATACCCCCCCCTCGTTTGAACCCCCCCCCCCCTCTCGAGACCACTATGAAACAATCACCCCCCCCCCTCGAAATACCCCCCCCCAAATTGAGTGTAAAGGGAACGTACATGACAATAACTGTAGTTTGTGTTCAGTGTACTGCAGAACACACGTTAAAACAATGTCAGTGTCACGTTAGAACAGTGTACATACCATCTACATACTAATATTAGTCTACAGAACCTTATAAATGGCATTTTCTGTTGCATTTTTCAACGTCTGCGTACGTTTCAGACGACAATTTTGTACAAATACCCCCCCCCCCCTCGTTTAACCCCCCCCCCCTCTCGGGACCACTATGAAACAATCACCCCCCGGGGGGGTATTTCGAGGAAATACGGTAGGCTTTTTAGGGCATAGAAGGAAGAAAAGGGAGAAAAATCGCTAAAAGTAGGTGTAAAATAGCTCAAAATGGGTATACAAGAGCATATAGTACTTAAAATAGCTGAAAATAGGCATTTAGATGCATGAACCAGTGATTTTGGAAGTGAAAATCTATATATAGGTATGAAAAATAGGTATGAAATATAGGTATGATTTTGAGTGAAAATTGGGGTATAGTTTCTGAAAAATCGCTCCAGATAGGTAGATATTTAGCTGGGCGATTTGGGGGGGGGGGTTAGGGGGTAGTAGCCCAAAATTTTGCCTCCAGGATAGATAGATAGCTGAGCGGCCTCCGGGATAGATAGATAGCTGGGCGGTTTGGGGGGGGGGGGTAACCCCCCCCCCCTTTTGAGACCCCTGCTGTCATGGATAAAATGGTCAAATTGCTCAATTGACATATCATTGTGATTGTATTTGTCAAATTCATGAATTCATGCTCAACTCAGCAAATTTTCACTCATTTTCAAAAATCATTTTTGAAAGTCAAATATGTTTTCATTCTTAACAATTAAAAAATATATATTTTAATATTTTTCCTCTATCAAATGACATGTAATACACAATTTAGATTGCAGTAAAACATAACTTTGAAATATTTTAACATAGAATTTTTTAAAAATCATATATTTTGTTTCCTGTATGCATTTCTTTCTGTTCAGTGATCACCATTTTCCAAATTTTTTATCTTTCTGCTGGTACTGTTTGCAATATGATATACATTCGTTGTGTTCCATGAAAAATAAATTTTGGTTTGGGTGCAAAATAATTTTTTCCTCTATCATTAAGGCATCATTTAAACATTTTGTTATATCAAAAAATTGCCCTTTATTAATTCTACATGAATCACCAAAACAATATTTACACAATTACACATGTCACAAATTAAAATTTTTTCAATGTGTAACAAGAAAATAAATTTTAAAATTTTCATACTTTACTCTAACATGAATAATTGAGTGTCACAATATCAAATGAATTTTGCTTAATAACATTGGAACATTTAAATCACACAAATAGCATCTAAGAAGGCTGGGTCAACTCATTTATGAAAATGTATTTTTTGCAGTTGACAATATCATTTTACAATCAGACCTAACTACCCAAAAAATAACAAAAAACAGGTTAGCGCATATGCAGTTGCATAAATGTCTACTAAGAAATAGGCTGTGTCAACTAAAATGGAGTTGACTCTGAGTTGACGCTGTAATCAATGTCAACTAGCATGTGCAGCACCATTGTGACATTCACAAGCGTGTATTGTACAAACGAGAGTGAATGCTCAAAATCACGAAAATTTGCTCTAATTTGCCAATTTTCTCCTTTATAATCACTATTTTCATCTTTATACATTGTTATAAACCTATTTTTAGCCAATTTTATTTACCGTTTTTCCTCGAAATACCCCCCCCCCCCTCGAAAAAAACCCCGTCTCGAAATACCCCCCTCAAAATGGCTCCTAGCTTGAAATTGCAATATAATCTCAAAATTTATTTTTCATAGATCGGCTCGTTTAAAAAGAACGGCCTTCATGTGATCACCACTAGTGATGGTGATGGAATGGCGCCCCTTCATGGCAGCGCCATTGGCACACTTTTAAATGGCGCATTGACGCTTTTCTATGGCGCACTGACGCTTTTCTATGGCGCATTGACGCTTTTCTATCGCTACTTGACACCCATTGTGTGTCCCGTTGTAGCACCTCGCTCATATCATCGCAGACAGCCAGCTCGGACCCATTCGAGCACGGCTTAAACGCCCAGGTGCACATCCCAGACACTGTAAAATGCCCTGTGAAATGTCAAATCTCATGCAAAGTGTCAAAAGTCATGGAAAATGCCCTGCAAAATAGCAACTCAGTTGTCATTTTGCAGGGCATTTTCCATAACTTTTGACACTTTGCATGACATTTGACATTTCCCAGGGCATTTTACAGGGTCCGGGACTGCCCCCAGGAAACAGCCCAGTCGGAATTCTCGGCCGATTTCGAAGCGGTTTGCTCGCCGGACGATTTCACCTACCACATTTTCTTCGAGACCAGATTCTGCAAGTGGCAAGCGGAAGATGGCAATTATTGTTTGTTGAAACAAACGCCGAAGAAAGTGAAGGGCGGCAGCGAGGAGTCCGGCTCAAGTGAAAGCAGCGACGAGGGTCGGTTGTAGGGTTCAAAAAGGGATCTCGATCCCGAAACCCGAAAATTTTTGGGCTTCTGCACTTCCGGTTCCGGTAGTGATCACACTTTAGAGATTGATCACGCCTGATCACCGATGGAATGCACTTCACCGACACTTCACGCATTTTATTAGTAAATCGTTTACAGGAATCAAAAATTCAGAAATTGGTGAAGTGCCAGCGAGCGTCTGCGTGAAGGCATTTCACCACAATTTCACCAGCGCATTTTTTGCTGTTAGGGTTCAAAAAGGGATCCCGATCCCGAAACCCGAAAATGTTTGCGATTTTGCAGTTCCGGTACCGAAGTCCCAATCCCGACCGCGATCTCGAAGACGAAATTTTGAAAAGCCAATCTCGATCCTGACGCCGAGAGTTTGCAAAACCCTGATCCCGATAAAATATCCCCAATCCAGATCCCAGAAAAAAATTTGCGAAATTTTCCAAATGACTTTTTTGCACCGAGAAATGTGAATGGAAAGCTGCAGTGTGCATTTTTTTCCACTTATCTGGCATCCAAGTGTTTTTAGAGCTTTTTATTGAAAAAATTGGGCATACCAGATCTTTTTCCAAAATCCCAATCCCGATTCTGAGAACCTATTCCCGATCTCGAAAATAAAAACCCGATCCAGAAAAGTAAATCCTTTTGCCTCGCAATTCGCATCTACAAATAATTGATGAATGCAGATGAAAAAGTGGACGATGACTGTCTCAGCTCACAGATGCAACAAATTATCAATGAGGTTAGCTTTAAAACAATTTTCAGTGTGAATAATAGATGGAGACATAGTCAAAACGATATGCCGATTTGAAGATGGACATTTGAAGTATAATAATTAGAGCAAAATTCAACCTAGGTATTCAAATATTTGCATCAGATGGCACTGAGTGTATTGCTGTTTGATGATGCCATGCAGTAGCGTATAGGGTTCAAAAGGGTTTCCCGCCCCCGACACCCCAATCCCCAAGTTACAAGCGTGAAGTGTCTTCACACAAAATTTCGTGAAGCGCGTGAAAGCGCAGAGCATGTTCGTGAAGCGTCAAGAAACGTCAGTGTGAAGACACTCCACGACGCTTCACCACGAACCCAAACACTCATTTTTTGCTATGATAGCGCACGCAAGAATCTTACCTTAAGCGTCAGCGATCTCAGGCGGGCAGCGCGGAAACCGACCCGTTCAAGCACGGGCTGCTGGCGCAGGTGCCAGTCTCAGACCTTGGAAAATGCCCTGTAAAATGGCAAATGCCCCGCAAAATGGCGACAGAGTCGCCATTTTATGTGACTTTATGCACTTTGCATGACACTTGACATTTTCAGGGCATCTTCCAGGGTGCGGGACTGCCCCAGGAGGCGGCGATGAGCTCGCTGGGCGCCAACGTGGACGCGTACTGCTCGCCGGCCGACTTCACCTACCACATCCGCTTCCAGGGCCGCATGTGCAAGGCCAAGGCCGCCAACGGAAACTACTGCATGCTCGTGCAGAACGCCTGACCTGGTGCCAATCCCAAGCCCTGTAAAGTGTAAAGTAAAGTGTCAAATGTAAAGTAAAGTGTCAAGTCAAATGCCAAATGTAAAGTCAAGTGTCAAGTCAAATGTCAAATGTAAAGTAAAGTGTCAAATGTAAAGTCAAGTGTCAAGTCAAATGTCAAATGTAAAGTAAAGTGTCAATTGTGTATCCAAATCTTATTTTTCTTATCCAAATCTTATGTTTTTGTATCCAAATCTTATTTTTAAAAACAAGATTTGGATACAAAAACATAAGATTTGGATACGGAAAATAATATTTGGATGCACAATTGACACTTTTTTACATTTGACTTTACATTTGACATTTGACTTGACACTTTACTTTACATTTGACACTTTACTTTACATTTGACATTTGACTCGAAACTTTACTTTACATTTGACACTTTACTTTACACTTTACAGGGCTTGGGACTGCCCCCTGGTGCCCGTTGTGCCAGTGGGGAAGGGGGCTGTTTCAGAAGTGGCAGTGAAATGAGGAGTGAAATGAGGAGTGATATTAGAAGTGAGATGTTGAAAACAAATGCGAGTTCTGAGTGAGAATGAAGTAAAGATTTTGACCATTTCATTGAAATTTTGTATCACTTGCTAGCGTATTACCTCAAAATACCCCCAGGGGGTTTATTATTTCGCCAGCAAAATTTGAGGGGGGATAATTCGAGGGGGGGGGGGGTTCATTCGAGGGCGGGTCTATTATTTTGCCAGAAATTTTCGGAAATTCCCCATACTCGGACGTAGAAAAATCAAACAATTACATAGATGTATACGTGTTTATAGGCATAAATAACTGTATATACACACAAACCCGTCCCCAACGTCACTCAATCTTCACTTTTAACGTGTGTTCTGCATTGTACATATCACAAACTGCGGTATTTGTTATATGTACGTTCTCTTTACGTTCAATTTTAGGGGGGGTATTTCGAGGGGGCGGGGGTTAATTCAAGAGGGGTTAATTCGAGGTAATACGGTATTTTTTTCAATTCTCACTTAAAAACTTTCACTTCTCACTGTGAAGTGCACTTTTCACTTCTCAATTCACTTCTCATGTCACTTGTCACTTCTCAAACGGTTGTTTCACTTCGCCACTTGCGGAACTGGCCATGGCTATGCTCAGGGTTTTCCAATTGTGCCATGCTGTGAATTGTGATGCGCTCAAAGTGAATTCATTCCCCCCCGCGCGCAATATTTCTACAGTAGTCACTGTTATTTATAACATTCCAGCATCATCGAATGAATTATTGTTTTGTTTGGAATCAAATGCGCCAATAATGATGGCACTCTATTGTGTCAGAAGTTGACTTCTACAGCACTGTATTCGAGCATAAAGCCCGATTTACAGCATAACCAGCAATAGGAGGTGATGCGACAAATTCAACGTCACCGAAAAATTACTTTTTTCATTTTTTCAAGTTTTTCTTTAAATTCATGTTGAATAATCAATATTTTGCAAAAATTTATTATGTGCGAGATGTGAAACTCGAATTTGAATGAAAAACGTTCGATGAAAAATGGTCCGCCGTCAAATCAATTTTGCGGTGATGCCCTAAAATCAATTTGTCGGCAGTCATTGCATGCAATGGCCATCGACAAATTGATTTTAAGGCCTCACCGTGAAATTGATTTGACGGCGGACTATTTTTCATCGAACGTTTTTCATTCAAATTCAAGTTTCACATCTCGCATATAATTAATTTGTGCAAAATATTGTTTATTAAACATGAATTTTTCATAAAATACTTGAAAAAAAATGAAAAAAAGTAATTTTTCGGTGACGTTGAATTTGTCGCATCACATCGTCATGCTGTAAATCCGGCTTAACACTTAAAACGAGCCAGTACAAATAAATACAAAGTCAGCCAGCGACACTTCTCTTCACTCTGTCCTCGCGACTCTTTACTCTGTCCTCAAATACTTTGCCTGCAAAAAATCCTTCCTCGTGGCCTGGTCAAAATCTTCAAACACATTGGGCGCACTTAACAAAGTGCTGAAAGTGCTGCCGATTGTCACGCCCAAATAAGTGTACAAAAGTAGTCGATCGATTATCATCGATATGTATTTCCTATCCTCCCGGATCCGGGATTCCATTTTGTTTTGGTTAATTGAAATTGAGTATGCGATTTGTGTAATCATTTTTGGATCTAGTGATGGAAAGAGCCGCACCGGAACCGAAACTGGAAGCGGTGCCGGTAAACACGTGAAAAGTGAGGGTGCACTTCTACGCACATATGGCCGGCCCACACATATACCCGACCCGCACATAATGAAACCCGGTCTGCACAAAAGCACAGTCCGCACATAACTGGTGCTATGTGCGTGCCGCCCCATGTGTGTGCCGGGCATATGTGCGCACCAGGCGTATGCGCATGTTGGGCTTGTGATGGGATACCCCACAACACGAGGGAATCCCGATTTTTAACCTTCCCGATTGGTAAGCTCTCGATTGGTAAGCCAAAGTATGTCGATAGGTAGGCCAATGTATCTCGATTGGTAAGCCGCATGCAAATTTTATTTTTCATTCGATTGGTAAGGCAAAGTATATCGGTTTTTAACCCGATTGTCTCGATTGGTAAGCCGCGTACGTACATACTAATACATCAATAGGTGTTAGTAATAGGTAACGATGGCAAACAGTCGAAAAAAAAGTATTAAAATTTTTAAGTGTTTTTTCTGAAATGAATTTTCGAATTTTCGAATTTTTCTCCAAAATAATTTTTGAATTTCGAATTTAATTTTCGAATTTCGAATTTTTGAATCTTTTTTGGCAATTTTCGAATTTTTTTGGCTATTTTTTGAATTTTTTCAAATAATTTTCAAATTTTTTCAGAAAAATATCAAATCTGAAGCTTTAAACACAGAATTTGGACCGTTTTCATGTTTTCATCACTTTTTAACGTTATTTTAACCATAATATAGCATAAAAAATGATGGAAGGAGGTATGTGGTGCATTGCGTGTTTGCTCATTGCGACGGCATTTTCCCTGGGCTTGGGGCTGAAATGAATGCCTTACAAAAAATGCTTGGCAGACTGCCCTTTGGACGACCTGTGAATGATTTTTTTGATGTAGCGGTGTCTGTCTCTGCGGAAGTAGAGTGCAGTGGTTGCGATAGTTCTCCCCGCCAGGTGCATTTCTCAACAGATTTGTCAGGGTCTGCCTCTGACATTTCAACGTTTTTTGACGTTTTTTTTTGGTTTTGTTTCGCTTTTTCATACGCGCCGTGTATCAAATGTCAATATTTTTAGCATGTCGAACATAAGAGTGAGTTTTATTGCCTTGAATTCCCGGAAAAATTCGAAAACTATTTTCGAATTTTTGAATTTTTGAATTTTCGATTTTTTTTAAAAATAAATCGATTTTTAAGTGTTTTTTGTAGGGCCGGAATAAAAATTCGAAAATTCTGAAAAAATTTGAAAATTCGAACATGTTTTCGAATTTTCGAATATTTTTTTGCCATCGTTAGTAATAGGTGTTTTCTCTATATTTTCCCTCGCCAACTGTGTTTACAACGCGCACAAAAACTCACCTATTAGGACCGCAAATAGGAGTAGTCGATGGGTATGAATTGTGTATTTTACTTGCATTTGGCTTTTGTGGTCTGAGTCAAGTAAACCTATTTGATTTGATTTGATCAATGAATTACTGAGGTATGTACATGAGGCAATTATGTCTGGGCACCTTTATCAAATGTGCAAACTGCTACGTAAATATGAGCGGCACCAATAAATATGTAAATGTAAAGTAATTAGGTATACACAAATATAATATAAAAATGTAATCTAATGTAAATTTTTATTGTAGTGAAGTATGCAGATAAATATCTTGATCAAAAAGTATGCTTTGCATTGAATAGTACTGTAAAAATGTGGTGTAAAATACCAAATGTATCAAATTTCATGTAAAATGCAGTGAAAATGGCAAACCAAAGTCATACAGTCACTAATCTAGCTCATTGCAACATTGTGCTGCAGGTGCTGGTGCAGTGCATCAACAGCACTCTAATATCTTGCCGCGGCATCTATTTACGTCTGCACCATACTTATTTATGTATTGGCTTTATTATCAACATACCAGGGGTTAAAAATCGAGACACTTTTTTAAGCCGTGTGTGGCTTTATTATCGATACACTTTGGCTTACCCATCGACATACTTTGGCTTACCCATCGAGAGCTTACCAATCGGGAAAGTTAAAAATCGCTATACTCTCCACAACACCCCCCACAAAATACCCATTTGACGCTCGCTGGCAGAGAGGTAAGAAAGTTTATCTGATTTGATTTGTCGCTTGGCGCCAAAGTGTTGACGTTTTCTCCATCACTAAGCATCACAATTTTTTGTGATGAGTACATTCGTATTGAGCTAGATATTGGAGATATTAAAGGTGGATTTACACCATAACGGTGGAACGACAAATAAAAAGTTACCGAAAAATGCATTATTTTCAAGTTTTTTTTGAAAATTCATGTTCGATAGTCAACTTTTCTCAAAAATTGAGTTTTGAACATGAATTTCGAATAAAATACTTGAAACCATACAAATGATAAATGTTCGGTGACTTTCTACTTGTTGTTTCACCTTATGTTTATCGTTTTGCTGTAAATCCACCTTAATGACTTACCAATTCGTTTATTTTTGATGCGTGTTGATGAAGAAGTGCAGTTTCCAGTCAATTAATAAACAATTTTATTGATGCGACAAATACAAAAGAAATAAGTAAGCTTTAGAATACACACTTTTGCTTACAGCGATATATTAATGCTGAACTAGGGCATTATGTGCTGTTCAAAAGGTTGAAAATAGTGGTTTGCTAACATCACACTAAGTTAGGGTAGTATGTCCTCCACGATGACACTTTTTCGAACAGATTTCCACACCTCTGTACTGTATATTCTTGAATAAAACCCCTGGGTTATTATTAGCAAATGAGAGGCACTTGGTGCTTTTATCACAAAAATGGGATTTTCAAAACAGAGAATTATTCAAGTGACACCTGATGAAGACTATTGGGTAGAAATACCTCAAAATTAACCAGTCCAATCTTTATAACCTCCAGAAAAGAAATCACCTAAACAAATCAAATCAATCGGGCATCAAGCACGTGTCAAATGGTCGTACAACTCGATGTACTGCTCCGTCGTGGGGTAGCAGATCTGGGGCCATTTTCGCAAGTGCAGAAGTGAACAACTGTTTGAGAAGTGACAAGTGGAATGAGAAGTGACAAGTGGAATGAGAAGTGACAAGTGGAATGAGAAGTGACAAGTGGCATGAGAAGTGAACTAGGAACCGAACTGAAACGAGAATTGAAATGAGAAGTGAAATGAGTAAAAGTAAAAAATAAAAGCAATAGCTAATGGGACAAAAATTCTAAAAAAATTTTTTTTATTATTCTTTTAAAGCATTTTCTTGTCACTTGCATCATTTTAAATATTAACTTCTCATTTCACCCATCACTTCACATTTCACCTCTTATTTCCCATTTCACTTCACACTTCCCATTTCACTTCTCACTTGTCAAACGGTCTTTCACTTCCGCACTTGTGGAACTGGCACCATGACGTCATCAGGCATCATCGACGTCGATACCCTCATTCGAGCAGGCATCGACTGCTCTTCTGCTTTCACCGTAGAACCATACATGCAGAAAAGGGCTGGTTGTCCGACGGGTGACACCATGCTGAATGGATGGGGGCTGTGTTTGGGGGAGGGGGGGGGGGGGTTGTGATCTTAGATTGGATTTTTGGTGTTCAAAATTTGGCATTTTGTGGGTTTTGGCAATTTTGTGGTTTGAAATGGCTTTGATATTTTACAGTTTTGATCTGCTCAAATTATGAACAAATGAAAGCTAGAAAACTGCATTTTGCATTTTTTTTCCGGGTTGTTTTTGGAATTCATGTCAAATCAGGCAAAAAATTAATAATTTTCACTTAATAATATCCACCTAAAATATATTCAAATAATAACCAACTTTGTAAATTATAACTGATTTGAAGACGGAGACTGACTTTTTCTGGACTGAGGCGATTGGAACTGATTGACTATCTTTTTCAAAACGGCAGACTTTTATATTTCATATTTTCTCACAGTCATAAAGCCGAGATTACAGCTCAGTGTGATTTTGACGTAAAATGACAACGTAAAACTACGTCGTAAAATTAATTACATGAGTGTGGATTTATACAGGTGACTACAGGTCTCCATTTTTTTATGGATTATATATTTATGTATCAATACCATAATTGTGTCCAATACGGTGTGTTATCAGCCGCAGCTAGAGCGAATTTAAAAATTCAATTTTTTTTCATTTTGCATCATAATTTTACGCCAGGGAACTAATTTTAAATTTACGTCAACAATTGCATGCAACCATTGACGTAAAATGTAAAATTAGTTCCCTAACGTAAAATTATGGCGTAAAATGAAAAAAAAACTTTTTAAGTCGCTCTAGCTGTGGCTGATAACACTCAGCATTGGACATGATTAATGTATTGACACTTATATTATCCATACAAAAATGGAGACCTGTTGTAGCATGATCCACTAATGTGATTAATTTTATGACGTAATTTTACATCGTAATTTTACGTCAAAATCATGCTGAGCTGTAATCTTGGCTTTAAAGCCGCAAACTCATCAACCAATCACACATCAATTCCATCAACAAAATTCCATTTAAGTTTTTTTCTATAGTGGTGGAAAACGTTGGCAATGTCTAGGTTGATCAAAATATAAATGATGGCAAAAGATGCGCCATTCCTATAGCAGATGGCAAAATGGCGGCACCGGTATAAATACTTTGGTGATTTGAAAGTTCATGTTTTCACTGGCAGCATGCCAAATGTTCCTCATGCATGTAACTACCTACCGTATTACCTCCAATTGTACGCATATTTACATTATATAAAAGGTACAGTTGAGTATGTGATTGTGAGTGATCACTTCCATTGAGTGACATCCCATTTGGAGGCTGTATAAGTAGCACACATAGGCCAGTCTGATAATAACAAGTGAACAGTTCACAATGAATACTGAATAAACACAACAACACCAGCTGGCTGCCACATGGGGCTGAGGGACCCCATAATAATTCCCTTAACTGTACCATCTAATTGAAGGTACATTTGTGGGCTTTTTGGAACCTGACGAAATAGAAAACCTCCAATAGAAGGAATACCTCGATAAAAGGCACAGCTGGTGGCAGTCCCAAGCCCTGTAAAGTGTAAAGTAAAGTATCAAATGTTAAGTCAAATACAAAGTCAAATGTCAATTGTCATGCAAAGTTCAGTAATAAAATATTTTCTTTTTTTTTGTTTTGATTGACACTTTACTTCGCATTTGACTTTACATTTGACACTTTACTTCACACTTTACAGGGCTTGGGACAGCCCCCTGGCTGCGTGCAAAAACGTGTAAAATCGTAAAAATAGTGTCAAAACATGGCGGGCAACGATTAAGATCGTGTCGAAGCGCACCAAACACAACTCAGTGTCAGCTTTAAATCAAATCAAATCAGAACAACTTCGTTACCACTCTGTCACTTTATTACCACGTCAAATGGGCAATTCAATAAAATAACAGCGCAAACACACTTCGGTCTGAGAAAAGTGAATACCTACCCTAATTCCTCGAATAAGAACCCAGGGGAGTTATTTTTTCCAGACGTTTTTGGGGGGGGAGTCATTCAAGGGGAGGGGGGTGGTATTCGAGGGGGAAGTTATTTTTCCTCGTAAAACTTGGACTTAATTCATTGTATGGGTGCAGTCTGTAAACTCATGCACCTAATTAAGGTATTTAACTGTCTATCAACAATAAAAAGATGTGTATACACTGCATACACATAATGTATCTGCTGTCGCTGGGGCCAGTTCCGCAAAATGAGAAGTGAAATGGCAAAGCCGAAGTGAAAGTGCAAAGGCGAAGTGAAACGGCAAGTGAATTGGCAAAAACGAAGTAAAAAAATAAAAAGTAATTTCTTTCGCTTTCGTTATTTCACTTCGCCTTTGCGCTTTTACTTCGCCTTTGCCATTTCACTTCTCACTTCGCAGTTTGCGGAACTGGCACCTGGTCTAGCTAGGCTAATATTCTTTTGTACTTTTGTATTGCATCGTTTTCATCCAGAGGGGGGTGTTATTCAAGAGGGGGAGTTTTTCGAGGGGGTAAATTTTTCCCTAACGTCGCAAAAACAGGTGGAGCTATTCAAGGGGGGAGTTATTAGAGGGGGTCTTATTCGAGGATTTGCGGTAGGTAGGTAGGTAGGTAGGTATTCCAAAAAATTTGCATTGTTTTCCTTCCACCAGGGTTTCGAAAGTGTATTTACACTTACCCGAAATACCCAGGTAAATGGGTATTTATATTTACGCTTACACTTTCATAAAATACCCATACACTTTTTTTACACTTTCCTGGGCAAAATACCTGGGTACAGAAAGTGTATTATTTTCTTTCCGGTGGCCCTGTTTTATGCTTTTGAGAAAGCATAAAATAGGGTCATGTACAAAAAATGCATTGAATGTAGAAAATATGGCAAATGTACAAACTAGCCTTTGATCTACAACCTTTGATCAGTCCTCATGGTATTCTACAGTTTCATCATACTTTTGTAAAAAGGACAAGATCAATGGAAATTCACCAGCTGGACACAAAGTCAACTTTTGCATTGACATTTGCTGCATGTCCATTTTTGCATTTAAACAGTGTGTATCTCATAGCTTAATCACTAAAATATCAACACTGAAAGAGTGCCATTATTAGGGAACTTCATACCACTACAGTATTTGTTACAGCCTGGAATCTTTCATAAAAGGCCGTAAAATGTGAAATAATGCATGAAAATTATAAATAAATTGATCTAAAGGTGAGAACAGCGGTGTTTTCTAATGCCCAACAGTGAGAGCTATTTCTAAAAAAAAAATTACACTTACACTTTGTTTTACACTTTCCTAGGTATTTTTAAAATACCTTACACTTTTGGTATCCATACTCAAAATTTGGAAAGTGTATTTACACTTACACTTACACTTTCCAAAAATACCTGTATTTTAACAACTCTGCCTTCTACTAATGGTCATTGATTGTGCCTGCACAACGATGTCAGTGGCGCAGTTTAAACTCCACTATATTTTCCAGGATATTGCCATCACATGTGTAGTCATGCCACTGGTTTTTTTTTTAAATATTTTTTTATATGACTCAATCTTTACAGCGTTGTTTTTCTCACGTATGACTTCGCGTCTGCACCAAAATCTGGTATTTTTAGTTTGTGTCGTGAAATTTTGTTCCAACTTCAAGCAATTGCTAATATACCATATTACCTCGAATTAACCTCCTCCTTAAAATGGGCTGGGGAAAAAATACCCCCCCTAGGATGAACCCCCCTCCCTCAAATTTTGCTGGAAAAAATAATAAACCCCCATTCCGTGGGATTACGGTAAATCTTTACACCGTAAAAATGCACATAATCTTAAAATATTTGTTCTTAACCAAAATTTGATAATCGCGCGTAGCGACCAGACCCCTCGCAAAAACATTCAGAAATTAAATTGTTTTGTTGTTGCGTCAGAATCAATCAAATCAAATAGGTTTACTTGACTCAGACCACAAAAGCCAAATGCAAGTAAAATACACAATTCATACCCATCGAGTACTCCTATTTGCGGTCCTAATAGGTGAGTTTTTGTGCGCATTGTAAACACAGTTGGCGAGGGAAAATATAGAGAAAACACCTAATCTACTTACTACCTTACTATAGAGTGAGCGGCAGACAACATTGCCAAGAACACCGAAAAACAAAACACTCTAGCACCCCACAACCCGGGTTTGTCCACGCTTAAAAACAATTGACAGCGTTTGAGCAAAAAAACGTACATAAAAAGGAAAATCAACAAGCTATATTCTGATGTTAAGTGAAAATCATAATTGTCATTAGAAAGTCTCATTAGTCACAAAAAATCCAATTCTTCTGCAGAGTTTTCCTCTTGCTATTCCAGAGTTTTTCCAACTATTTGACAATTTTTGACATTTTTTGACATTTTTTGACATACTTGAGAACAGGTTTGCAAAGTATTTATTTCCCAGGATTGAATTGTTAAGTGAGATATCTCTCGATTGTTCGATGTCTCCTACCTCATTTTACTACTCATCAGACCTTTCCAAGAGTCACATTTATCACCTTTTTCACTTTCCATCCCTCACATCATTACCAAAAAAAGCATCATCAACATCACGCGTTGTTGTGTCGCACACTAATAACCTCAGAATTGTAAAAGCCTTTGCAAATTGATACAGTTTTGTACAGTGTAGGTATACATGGTTCTTCTGTTTATCCAGAGTCAGCGTACTGGCTAACCAGGGTTCCCGCTCGCAAACGATGAACCGTCGCTGCGTTCCCCCCAGTTTTCCAGTACTCTGGCCAGATTACCCAGGTGTTGCGATGCATCAATACGCATTTTATGGCATACTGCCGTATTTATGAAAACGTTTCCCCTTTATTTGCCATTATGCTGTAACGTACGTTTGCCATTTTACATGACTTTAGACACTTCGCATGACACTTGACATTTCACAGGGCACTTCCAGGGTGCGTGACTGGCGCCTGCTTGAGCGCGCCGCCCTCCTTGATGGTGCGCGCATCCATGATCTCTGGGGAGGACACGAGCGGCAGGAACACCGCCGCGAACTCGGCCGAGTAGGGCGGCGAGATGATGTCCAGCACCTCCATCGTGAAGTAGCTGCCGGGGGGGCACGTTCACATTGGTTCAGCATATTTTTCTCTATACCCCTATTTTGGACGCATTAAAAAAATCTGATTTTAATTTTAAAAAATCAATTAAAAAAATTGATTTAAAGAAATCGATTTAAAAAAAATAATTGATTTTTTTAATCAAGGCGTTTACAAAAATCCATTTTTTCCAGGATTTTTTCCAACCCTAGCTTAGCCACCCCGACCGGAACGCCCACTCGACGAATTTACAGGGTGGCGCACGTCAGGCGCACGCTTTCAATCTGTTCCAAACATGTAAATTTTGAATGAAAAGTGCCCAAATTTGGTATGGCAGTAGATAGATGTACCCCATTTGTTGTGTAAGGTGCACGGTTTCATATCGTAAGATTTCATGTTGGAATGTAAAATGTCATACAAATTTATCATTTGTTATGTAAGGTGTCAGAATTTCACTAATAAGATCGTCTTTTTCTAATGACACTTGACACTCGACTTGACACTTGACACTCGACTTGACACAACTCGGGACCGGCCCCTGCGGTGCTGCGGCGCACCAACCGAATGAGACTGGTGTCCATGTCTCCCTGGTCGTAGGTGTGTCTGAGCCACTGGGTGACCTCGAGGGCGCAGCCGGACAGGTGCACGAGTCTGTCGACGAGCATGCGCTGCCGCTGCAGCAGGCGCTCGCCCAGCGCGCACTCAGCGTTGGCCGCCACCCGCCGCAGCAGCCCGGTCAGCAGCTCCAGCTGCCTGCACAGGGGTGCGTGTGTGACTGGTGGGGGAGAAGGGCCGGAAAGGGGCAGTGCACTATTCCGCATGTAAACCCATCCCGCATGTTGACCCGGAATACATTTAATTACACCTGGCATGTTGTGCTGACCGTGGCAAAATGGATGGATAAAGAAATACAGAGAATTGATAATCCATTTACCTATTTTACACTATTTTACGTTTCATGCACTATATTAATTCTGGCTCAACAGCATTGGATGCTCCACTGATTCACCCAGTGACTCCAACTGCTGGAGCAGCCTTTCAATTGCATCAAACAAAATTCTCATATCCTGACAGGTATTCCTGGCCTGTCGTAGCTTCATGATATTACTCATCAGCGTGTTTCTGACCACAACTGGCTGGTCATATCTCTTCTTGAGCATTGCAATTGCGGGTGCATCATTTTCTGCCGTCACACTCAATCCACTGATCATGCCGAATGCTGAGCCCTTCAGCAAGCTCCTCAAGTATGAGAACTTGGAAATGTCCTCCAAATCTGTCTGATTGTGGATGTGAGATTCAAACATTTGCCACCATGACCGAAATTTGACAATTTCCCCAGAAAACTGTTCAACTCCCAGTTTCTGCAATTTGACTCTCTTTGCTGTATTTGCATTGGTTGAACTGGCCCCCGGAGCAGCTCCCTGAGCTGTCAGAGCCATCTGTGCAGCCATCTGCTGTATGAATGCAGTGTTGACTTCATACATGGTACTTCCACTCAGTTGCTGGATCATGTCTTGCAACTCTTCGATGTACACGTTCATTGCTGCAACTTTCTGTGTAACCAAGTCTGACATCTGCACTGGCACCAGGTGTGTTCCTAAAGCCCCTGACGTGATTGTTTACACGCGTTGACTTCAACACACCGGTCAAATCCACCTGGACAATAAACAATTTATTTGGCCAGCAGTGTGCGCCCAAAGAGGGTCCGTACACACTCTTTCTGAGCGCTCTGACGCTCTTTCCGGCACGCCTGTGTGCCCCGTGACCACGCCGGCCACTTGCTTCCTGAGCGGCTCCTGTGCCGCTGGTCGCAGTGCGCTGCGCTTGCTGTGTCGCCTGTGACACGTTTCTGTGCACTCTGGTGCACTTTCTGATTCTGGGCAGTGTTTCTGCACACTGTTCTGCAATTGCGCTTGTGCAATGCAGAATTCTGGCACTTTTGTGCTGTCTGATCTGATGGTACCGAGCAGGTACAGCGTGTATAAGTTGATGGGAGCTCCGCAAAGCTCCTACACGCTACCAAGTATCCTAATACTTGGTTTTCAAATCCACTCTCTGTCAGCTACAGCCCTCTGTCAGCTACAGCCCTTTGTACACTGATACCCCTACTTTTGCACTTCCGAGGTATGAGTCCACCCTAACCCAGTGGAGCGAGGGACCTCCGCGAAGGCCCAAAAAACAGCCCTTTGACTGGCGCGGCTCTGTGGCGATCCTGTCTCCGTCAGGTCACCCTCCCCTGGCATAGGAAGGACGTGCGAGCGGTCACTGGCGTCCGGATGTCCAGGAGCGTCCAGCGAAAGTTTGACCACTGTCTGACAATGACCCCTTGTCAAATGCCGGTGCCGCCCAGCGTCTATCACCTTGCTAGAACACTGGTGAAAGCTGCCTGAAATCCTGACAGGCTTGTCAGAACTCCAGTGTCCTCCGCGCGTGAGCGTAGAACCGCTCCCAGGATGTAGACAGGAGTGCCGTGACTTTGGCACAATGCTGTCTGCAAATCAACAGCCAACGCTCAGCCAAGGCCAATTGATGTTCAGCAGGACTTTTGAAGTTCTGCCAACTGCCGCACAATGTTTGTTCCGGCTTGGTGATAGCACAATGTCATGCAATCACCCTGCTTGCTGCGCCATGTGATGAAGCCACCGAAATCAGCGTCTTCTACCACCGAATCCGGCAACTCCAAGACCGTAGTGAGAAACGGCCTTTAGAGCTTTAGGCGGTTGATTTCCCGTTGTAGCTGAACGTCCACTTGTCGACAGCCAAGTTGAGTTTATTTCGTAGTTGCGTGTTGAAAGGGGGTTTCAAGATTGTTTCAGGTACTTTATTTCGATCAGATACAGCGTGATACAAAAGCGCAAAGCCTAGCGAGCTTCCTAGTCGAAGTTTCTATCGCTAGCTTATTTTCTGGGTCGGGACTGGGTCATAAGACTAAAGTAAAAACTTCCAAAGTAGCTAAGACACGGAAATTATGTATAAAACACAGCTACAGTAATTTCCTAAATTCAAATGCACAAATAGGACATAAATATAATAGTAAGACACATTTAGTCGAAACAATTGGCTTATTCTATGTGTGCAAACATTCAAATACTTATGGTAAAGAAATACCAGGTACAAATTGGGCTAATGGAAAAACTATTAATCTTGAGAGGCGCAAAGTTGGCAAACTCGGCCGATTTACTAATTTGCTTCAATTTGTCAGAAAACATTGACGCACATTGGAACTAATATGATAGGGTTTGGAAATTGTAAATAGTAGTGCAAATGTTCCTAATGACATAAATAGAGCAGGGTATATTTGACATGATAACAAGAATCACTTCCTGGAAACGTCTAAAATAATATGGAACTTGTTGGATTGACTTGTGAACTGGCTCCTATTTATTCCTAACCGAGGAAGAGGACAAATGTGAACGTATGAAAGTTGACGTGAAGCGTCGTCTCTTAGTTGACGTTCCGTTATTTTATCAAAATGTGATTAGTTGGGTTGAAGTGAATTGATGTGAGTTAGTGTGAAGCAAATTTAGATTACAAAAGGTTTGATGAACGTTTTTATTTAGACAATTAAATACAAAGAAATTAGTGTAAATAAAATATATATAAAATTGTACGTAGACAAAGGAATTAATTTACAACTAAATTAATTACTTAAATATAACGTAAAAGAAGCTCTAATTACCGTATAAATAAGGCAATTTAAAGAAGGCACTTAATTACGACAAAAGGCGACAATTAAGTGGCGCGGTTGTGAATAAAGCACCTCAAACAGCGCAAGTGTGAATAAAGCACTGAGGTGACTTAAAGCACCAAGAGTTAAACTTAGCACCAAAAACAAGCGACTAAATAAAGTGACAAACGGCGCTTATTTAGATCCTAGGAAGAGATTCGTGTGAAGTTGACGAGGTTGCAAACACTGCCGATTTTAGCTGTGAAATCGGCTTTTAAGGGCCAGACCGTTGGCGATTGGTTTGGCGCCAATCGGTCGGCTCTAATCTCCGATTTTTACCCAACATTTCCAATTGTGAAAGTTCAATCCTTGCCCGCTCGCTTCTCCGATGAAAAGCGAGCTAAACTGACAAGATAGTGAAAATGTGAGACAAGCCAGACAGCATTTGAAATGGCGCGCAGGCTCGGCCCCCCGCATGGGGCGAGCCCGCCGCTTAACATAAACATGACGGTGTATTTGCATGCTGCTTGTCAAGGAAATGTGGCGGAATGTGAGCAATGACTAAGATCTAAATATGTGAGCGATGTAAAGCGCACGTTGTAAACAACGTCGCTTGAGATATTAATTGACGAATGCGAAGATGTTAAAATTGGAATGTGAATAAAAATGAAATCTTAATAAATTGAATTAATTAAATATAAAAGCAAACATAAGAACGTCAACTTAAATATTAAAGGTTTTTACATTTTACGATAATGTTACACACTCCCGAAACTAGAATAAAAATTAAATTTAATTTAATTTTATCTCAGCCAATCTCGGCAAATTGATGTGAAACAAAATCAAAAATCAAACGCCTGTGATACTCTCATCACTCCTGTGGTAGTAAATCGTCGGCGTCTTCGACGCCGGCATTTTCCCTGCCCTCCTCATGATGCTCGTCCATGGGTTCGACGGCATCCTCCTCAGGCTGGCTGCCTTCCCCGTGCTCAGTCGTTTGGTCTTCTGGGGCCCCGGCTGGTCGACCCGGCCAGTTGGGGAGCTTCTCAGATTCCTCGACGAGTTGCTCGAGGGCTTGTCGTAGCGTGTCGATCTCGTCGACGCTCGTCTTCGACGGCTCGGTGGGCTGCCATTGTTCCGTTGCTGCAAGCGGTTGGCTTGGTAGCAAGGGGACAGGGGAGGTTGTGAATGAGGTCGTACATTGTGAAGTGATTGAGTTGAATTGGTCAAATGGTACGGAGGGGGATCTAGATCTTGAACGTGATTTTCTTCCATCTCTCCGAGTTCTATGTCGGACTGTGAAGGTGTTTGTCTGAGGAAGGTCACGGATCTTTTTAGATCGTTTAACTTTTGATTTGACCAGTTTTTTATTGATGTTATTGAATTTGTGAAAAGTTTGGGGTATAAAGGAAAATGTTTGTTGTGACGGTTGCTGCTCAGCTGGGAGCCCTGCGACTCCAGCGAATCTCTTGAGTCGCTTTTGCAAGGGCTCGCGGTCAGGGAACGCGTCTTCCATTGTGACCTCCGTGGTGACAGGCTCGGTGACTGTGAGTCTGGCGTTTGATGACAAGCTCTGCGCTTGTGACTCGCAGGGGTGTGCAGGTTTTGTGACCCGGCGCGCACCCATTTCCATTTCGATTTCTTCGGCGCGCTCGGTACTATAACCGACCGGGGGATCCGATCTAGGCTGTACCGTGCGTCCTGAAAGCCGTTTGAATGGAGAAACTCGCTTGAGGGGTGTGACAAACTTTGAATGTAACTGTGACGAACTTGACGATTGTGTGACGGTTTGACTTGACAAAGCGGGTTTGTTGAAGCCGCTTTTCGGTTTCTTCTGGCGGTTACGTCGCCGTCGCTTACCGATTTTTCCTTGCTGAACGGACGGGGGCCCTTGTTGTTTGGGCTTCTGTCCCTTCTGCCCTTTCTTCGGAAAAAGCCCTTGATGTCTGGCAGCATACCCCTGCTGGTTACGAGACGCCACTGCATGTAAACATAACCAATATACCCAATACAAGCAATTGTGATAATAATGAGTATGATGTTTACAGCTGTTTGAAGTGGCCCAGTAAGTAATGTGTCTAACACTGACGCACCACCTGTGACACTACCGTGAATAATGTGACCCAATTCTTTTCCTACACCTTCAAAATATGCACCAACTCCTTGGCCGATGCCAGCAATATATGCTTGCACGGCTTTCGGATCGTTGGACTTGGTTGCAATATAATCGACTGAACGTGTGACTTGTTGTTCGAGTCGTTGCAAATTTTGAAAGTGATGATGTGCAGCCATGATACTGAATGCAATATCAGTCATGCTTACACCTGGTGACCCGGAAACATTTAGTGTGAATGGTTTCCACGAGCCAGCCCAAATTAATTTGATTGGGAGTTTTGTGACGTGTAAATTCGTTGGTCTGTTTTCGTTAGCCCATGAGTTATCATTTAATTGATAATATTTATGGTCTTTCATGAGACAATGATCTATTGGTGAATGTGTAATTAGATCATTGGTACCAGGAGCAACGAACATTATATGTGGGTGATCTGTGACTTTAACCGGCAGAAATTTATAACATGTATTGTTATATTCATGTTGAAAATAAATCATTTCTGCTGTGACAGGTTTACAATCCCAAAACATCAATATATCTCCATGCCATTCAGCATAGAGATTTTGACGTCCTAGCAACGCTCGCAAGCCAAGCGTGGGATTGAATGTGACAATTGCATGAATTATATCTAGCTGGGTCTGACGGATGTGACATAATTGTTGCCAGATGGATCCAAATTGTTTTTGTTCCAAGTGTGCAATTTTGTCAACTTCATATTGTTTACGGGCTGTGAGCAAGTGAAATACACCAACATCAAGATTTGGTGCGAGTTTGAAATGAAGAGGAGCTTTTTCGGTTTCAGGTTTCTTTAATTTCTTAAGTTGATATCGAAGAAATTGAATGAATGCCGAGCTTCGCGTCTTTTGGCACACATTCTGCATTACTTGGAAATTTTTGTGATCTCCATGTGACCGAAAATGCCGCTTGCAATTTTTCCACTACGTAATGATTTTGTGAATATTGTGCATCAAATTGACCAATCTCTTGGAACGCACACTGTTTGTTAAACGCAGTGGCATTCCATAAAGAGACACCATTGTCGCTGTCATAACAATAGCCGGCTTGTGGGTTGCAATGTGACAGATCTTGAATTTCGGAAACAATTTTCTTTCCATCAAGACTTGCAACTACACCTTCTTCTATGTGAAAGTTCATCACCGTGTTACTCAGATTGTGACAAAAGTAACAATAATCTATGTGAAGTGATTTGTTGGTGCTCCACAATGCATGACCAATTTTTACTAAAGGTTTGCCTTCCCAAGTTTTATTTTGGTAGGCGATCATGCAATCGTAGGTTGTGACTCTGTGATTTTTAATGATTTCTGGTGGCAACATAGATTTTCCGCCCACCAGACTCATATATGTGACTATAGTATGCTCTTGTTGAAAGCATCTATAAATTGGTGTCGTTTGTGGTTCAACATGCAACGTCCATATGGATATCACAATATCCTCTATGGCCGTAACTTGAGGAAAATGACATGTTACTTTTTCCGGAAGTTGAATTGCGTGACCAGTGCGTGTTTTATGGCACAGATTGAAAGTTTTGTGATATTGATCTGTCCATGTGAGCGTGTTGGCTAATTTTGATTGTATTAGCAACGTGAGTGCCATTAAATGCGACACGTTTCCCCAGAACGAATATGTGCCAGTGTAGCGACATGTTCGACGTGGGTTTAAGCGCCTTGCATCTTGTTGTGAAGATTGTGATTGTTGATGTGATTGATCTGTTTGTGAATCATCACCTTTATCAGGTGGAGGTTGTGATTTATCATCATCTTTCATCTCAGTGTCGATTTTATACTCAACACCGTCCTCTGTGTCGATTTCGAGAGGTACGAGGTTAGATGGGGATCTACGTGTGCGACGGCCGTTACTTGATAATACTGTGACTGCACGTATTTTGCCATCGCTTGACACGTGTATCTCGTGAACGCGGCCCATTTGCCACATGCCACGTGGCTGTTTATCATCAGTAATTAACACCACTTGGCCACGTTTGGGAGCTTCGTTGATAGTACCTTTTTTCAAGCGTTGATTTTTTGCTCGATCTTTGAGTAGGTCAATGTATTGACGTGACCACTCATACCAAAGCACTTCAGGATTGTGACGAATTTGGTCCCAAAGTAATGTGATGTCATCTCTGTCCTTTTCAGGCACAGAGTTGAGTGCAATTTCATCAATACAATTGACGTCATTGACTCGTGGGGGTGTGAGTACATAGGATTTATCGATTTGTGAGGGTGTGAGGTTGAAAGATCCATCCGTCATTCTTTCCCATTCTTCTTTTGGAATTTTTCGCATGGGTTCAATTGTGGTGGAATCGAGTTCCAACTCACGTTTTTCATCCATGTAACATGGTGGTGGGGTGCCCCAAAAAAAATGTATTGGGCGCAGTATCGCTGCACCAATGTCTGTGTTTGACAAATATGACAATGGTCGCGTATTGACGGAGAATTCGACGTCAAGCATGACTGTGAGGAATTCATGCCATGTGAGACAACGTCGGCCGCATGCTTTTTTGAGCAAGCGTTTGACTAATCCAACCATGCGTTCGTACACGCCACGTTGCCAAGGACTATTGGCTGTGATAAAATGCCATTTTATGTCCGGTAGCATGTTGACACAATTTTTGAACGCTGTGACGCTTTGACCAAATTGTGTCCGGCATGCCTCGACGTGAAATAAAACGATTTAGAGCCATAATTGTGTCGGCTGTCGAGACACTATTAGTTGACTCTAAATGAATGGCGCGTGTACTGAAGCATGTTAGCAACAAAATGTGTTGACTGTGACGGGTTCCGTTTTGTGAATAAACTAACGGTCCCATATAATCAATGCCAATATGTTGAAATGGCTTGATTTGTGATTGAGTTCGAGTGACAGGTAATGTGTGAAAATCAGGTAATGTGAATGGACCTCCTTCCGCTTTGCGGCATGTGACACATTTACGCAAAATTTTTGCAACTACCTGCTTGGCACTTGACAACCAGCAGTGTTCGCGTAAATCTGCTAATGTGTGAAGCATACCACTGTGACCAGCAAGCTCATGAAAATGAGTAACCACGAGCGTTGTTAACCACCCAGTTTTTGGTAGGTAGTAAAACAACGAAGGGTTTCTGTGTTCTTTGTGAGACACACGCGTGACGCAATATAGTAAATTATTCCACGCGTCCCATTTGAGCATGTGATGCTTGCCTAGTTGCGCTTGTGAAATGCAACTGGCGCATTCTTCGGCTTGTGAAATGCGCAATACATGTCTAAATGCCTCGTTTAAATCAGCTTGTGTGATGGGTTTTGATAAGTATTCGCTTTTGCGCTTTGCAGCTTTATGCATCGAGCGATTTAGCCAATATGTTTTCACACGAAGTAGATAAACGACTGTGCGCAACAATTTTGACAGTGTTGAAAATCGTCGAATGTCGATTTCGAACGGATTTGAAGGGATGTGACGTTGTCAACTTTCGACAAACGGATTCTGAGGAGTGACATTTTGTGACAAATTGGGGTCCAAATTGACAGGCACTTGTTGTGCGAGAGCATTAGCTGGTTGTGAAGCAGGCTGTGAAGTCACTGCTCCAGCGTATAAAGGTCGACTGATGTGAGTGTCGCCTTTCGCAAGCTCTTCAGTGACAGGTTGCGCTTGATATTGCGAAATGTCAACCATGGCTGATGTGAAGGGTTCAGCGAAAAATGTTGGTCCTGTAAACCACATTGTTTCGATCATAAGTTGATCAAAAGTACATCCCCGTGACACAATGTCAGCTGGATTGTCTTTTGTAGCAACCTTGCAAATTTGAATGCAATGCTTTGACATGAATGAATGGATTTTTGTGACCCGATTGTTGACAAAAGTAGCCAGCGGCTTTGACGTATACAGCCAGCCGATGACAACTGTACTATCGGTCCATAGGAAATTGCTGTGAATTTTCCATCCGCCTAGTTCAACGAGTTCATGATGTAAATAATCGATGAGCTGTGCACCAATTGTGACACCGAGCAATTCCAAGCGTGTGATTGTGAGAGGTTGACCTTGTTTTGACGGAAGTGGGGCCAACTTTGTGCGAGCTGTGAGAAAACCACTAAAATATCGGTCATCCTCGTAACCGTATTCATCGGGTGAGATCGCTTTTTGACGCAAGTAAGCGCACACGGCGTACCCATCTTTAGAGGCATCACAAAACACATGTAATTCTAATGGACGTGTTTCGGCTTTTACGTCAATGCCAAAAGAGTGAAATGAGCGCGGGAATTTGATTTGACTTATAGACGAGAGATGTCTTTTCAAGTCGTCCAATAAGTCATCCGCCTCTGGGTCTTCGATGAGTTCATCCCAGGTTGTGACATTGCACTTTTGAATTATTTGTGACACGCGAAATTTTAACCGAAATAACGCGGGTGCTGTGATGCCAATTGGGTCGTATGTTGAAGCCAGCAATTTGTTTAAATTGCGGAGTGTTGCTGTGACAATGAGCGTGAAATCTTTCTTGGGAGCTGGCACCGCAATGGTGTCTTCAATGTGATCGTAAACAAGACCCATTACTTTGATGTATTGTGACTGTTTCGGGTTGAGATCATCAGGTTTGATTTTCTCCGAAACCGTACGCGAATTTGTCATCCATTCGCGCATGTTGAAATTTGCTCTTGCAAAAACAGCTTTAATTAAGCGGTAGAGCTGTATTGCATATTTTTCATCATCTACGCTGATAACTAAATTATCAACGTAAATGCTGTTGAGCAACAGTTCCAGTTTCGATTGCTCATGTGTCTCTGCGGGATGCATGTGAGCTAATTCCGCTTCCAGGTGATATTTAATAACAGTCGACAAAATGGATGGACTGCATGTGAGACCAAATAGCACCCTTGTGAATTGCATCATTTGAATATTGTCTTCGTGAGTCAGAATAGTGTCATCACGCAGCCAATAAAATTTTGTGAAAGCGTGTGATTTTGGGTGAAGAGCAATTTGTAAAAATGCTTTCTCAATGTCGGCTAATAACACTACTTTTCCGGCTCTGAAACGAAGCATTAATCCGAGTGCCAGTGGTGTGAGAACTGGGCCTCGAAATAAGCAATTGTTAAGACTTGGCTTGCCAGCAGAACCATCATACACTATTCTACATGTTGTCGATCTGCCAGGTGTGATGACAGGTTGGTGAGGTAAGATGTGTTCTTGCAAACCATCCTGTGAACCATAGACGGGTTCTATGACACCTTTGTGAAGTTGATCTGAGATGACTTTCGCGTATGTAGCGAATAAATTGGGATCTTTTCGAAACCGTTTCATCAGTGACAGAAAGCGGCGAAATGCTTCTGAATTGTTGGTTGGCAATTCGTGAATTGTTGATTTGAATGGCCAATCTACGCTATAGCGCCCAGTTTCTGGATCAAGAGTAATTGATTCCAGAATTAACTGTTCAGCTATGTCATCATCATGTGATAATGGATCATCTGTGATACCTATTGACTCGAGACTGTGAAATTGAAATAATGTCTCTTGTCCAACAGCAACAGCTGATGATGCATGTGAACTGCATGAAACCATGAATTGATGTGGTGAAATGTCAGGTGTTGTGACAAATGACTGTGATGACGCATTTCCGCCAAGCATCAATCCAAGTATCGATTCAACGATGATCAATCCAGATGGGAGTTCGATTTCTGTTGGTCAAATATCGAACTTCCAATAATAGTCTTGACCAATGACCACATCTGGTTGACATAATTTGTGACAAAACTCATCAGTCATTTCTGACAATTCGAGCGGTTCCGCGAATTGTTCTTGTGCATGTTCTCCGTACACAATATAAATGACTGTTTTGTCATCTTGTGACAAAGGAGGTGGGCATGCATATGTTGCCAAATTATCAACTGCACGTAAAGTGAGTGGAATTTGTAACATATTGCCCTTATTGTCAATGTGTTTGTAAATAGGCATAACTGCCTCGATCAAAAACGTATTGACTGTGACTGGCGTTTTTGTCGCAAACACGTTCATTTGAAGAACAACATCTCCTTTGTTTTCAAAGTTATACTCATTTGCCATGGATGCTTTAATGTATGAATATTCGCATCCAGTGTCAAAGAATATTAACAAAGGGTCTGTGACTCGATTTAATTCAGCGTCTTTATTAACTAATGAAGCCTGGGCCACTTGCAAACGAACAATAGGTGCAAAATCGAACTCACATTCTTGTTCGGCCTGCTGCCTGGTAGCGGTATTGGGGTTACCGTAACCCGCTTGTGCGCTCAGCACCTCCACCGTGGGCCTGTGACTGGGTTGAAGTGGCACCGACGATGACATTTGGTTCGGGTTGAGGTGTGGGTACACCTCGTACCGTTTCTGCTGGAAGCCGCGGATTTTGGCTTCGACGGTCTCCATATCTATGCCATCCTGGATGAGGTTGGCACAGAGCGTTGTCCACAGCTCGTTCTCGCTGTGATACTTGCGGGCTTCCTCCTGAGCTCTCGCCTGGAGCTCGTTAGCGGGCCTCGGCCATTCGCCCATGTCCAGCGGGCCGTCCATGTCCATTTGGTACAGCGTCTGCTGTCTCCACCGAAAATCGTTCTCGTCCGGGGGGATGACACACACGCTCATCGGTTCCGTGTGTGAAGGCGGATACGATGGCGGTGCATGTGACGAAGCCGCGCCCGTTGTGATTACCTGAGCGTTGACAAAATTAGCGCTCGTTGCTTTGACAAAGGCTTTATTTTGTGAATTGTTTACCTGACGCCTTGCGGGTGCTTGTCTGGTAGGACAGAACGCCCCGTGATGCTGACCGATCTGGCGACAATAGTAGCAACTCAGTCTTTGAGTGCACTGTTCTGCTTGATGGCCTCGGCGCGTGCATCGCGTGCACACGTCGCCCAAAGCTTGCAACCGTTCGATGCGCTCTCTCGGTGTGACGTATTGAGGGCAATCGGTGGTGTAGTGCTCTTTGATGCCACAGAACAAGCACTCGAATTTCGGCTTGCGATAGTCAGCAGCAGGTTGTGAAAACTGCTTTTGACTAATCGCGCCGCTCGCGGGAGTTCTGGGAGGTTGAGTGGAATTTTTATTGTTTCCTTGTGGTTTACCAGCATTAGCATTGGTACCAGCGAAAGCAACCGTATTGTGAATAGGTTTTTTTTTTGAAAAGGTATTTTGTGATTTATTTCCTTTTTTCTTTTGCTGTTGCCAACCACCTCCATTTTGTGGCTTTTTTAACGATGAATTTTGTGATTTATGAACAACATTTGAAGATTGTGAACTTTGTTGTTCAGTTTTCATCGCATCTAAACAAGCACAAGCAATGGTAGTTAACGCGTCAACAAACCTGACGACTGTGAGTTCTGTGTCGTCGGTTGCAGCAGTGCGCATCGAATTCCGGTGTTCTTCTGTGACGGCAAGAACAATGTTATCAGGGAGGTAACCACGAATTATTCTTAACACGGCACCAGAATCAACACTTTCACCCCTTTCTTTTAGTTGATTGAGAGTTGACAAAAGGGTTCGTGTGAAATTTGTGAGGGAGTCTCCTCTTGACGAAGGTTTTTCGAGTGAATACAATTTATCCCAAAGGGCTGCTTGTACCCGATGCGTTTCACCAAAGTTTGACTTTAACATGGTGACCGCTGTGATGTAATCTCGACCATCACCTTTTAATCCGGCCAGCAGTTCCGCCGCTGGACCGATAAGGCTGAGCTTAAGGTATGTATATTTCATACCATTTGACAAATTAGCTCGGTCATGAATTTGAGCTCGAAATATTTCCCACCAAGCTGCCCATTCTAACGGATCACCGTTATATTTAGCAAGCTTGATTTTAGGCAACTTTAACAAAGTTTCCGGTTGTGAAGGTTGAGAACTACTTCCCATGTTGACATTGTTGTAAGGTGGTTGTGAAGGGGGTTGAGTAGTTAAATCAACAGTTGACTGACCTTTCAAGGAAAGTATCAACCTTTCCGCGGATTTGATTTGCGCTTGGGCGGTCGCCATCCTCGATTCCAGCTCATCCATGAGCATCATCGCGTTGTTCGAGCCCGAGTAGAGCGCGCGTTCCAGTTTGGCGTTGGCGCTCTTTATTTCCTCGGCTACTCCGTCTTGGTCTCTGTCCAGGCTTGTGATGTGATCTTGGACGATAGATGTGAATTTGTCCATAGCCGTAGACAGGTCCGAGCGTTTCAGCTCTGCTTGGTAGCCGTAGGCCTGAAGTAATTCTAATACTTCCTCCGCCGCGCGTATGTTTACGGCGGCGGGTTGTGACTCGCCTTTGACGATTTTAGGAATCGGTTTGGATGTGAAACGTAGCACTCCGTTGCGCACTCCAGTCAACGCCCGGCTATGTTGAGTCAACAGATGAGTTGTGTCGGACTCATCTACGTTGCTCACAGGCATAGCTGCGGCGGCGGGGGCGCCTCGCTGAGCGCGTACGCGTTCCTCCATAGCAAATCTCGATCGATTGATTGCTTATTAGCAAAGTGGTAGCTAGCTGTGAACGAAATAAAATAATAAAATAAATACTTTGTTTCTTGTGACTTGTACTTGTAAAATCGTAAGTAAATATGCACGCGCTACTAACGATTTTGCGTCCAAAACCGTATTACCGTAACCTTGTGCGTGTGACTCAGGTTGTGAAAAACAATTTCCAATGAAATTTCGCGCGAGACGACTTAATTAGAGTGACCAATTAGTTTTAATTAGTCACCCTGCTCGCTGCGCCATGTAAAATAATACGGAACTTGTTGGATTGACTTGTGAACTGGCTCCTATTCCTAACTGAGGAAGAGGACAAATGTGAACGTATGAAAGTTGACGTGAAGCGTCGTCTCTTAGTTGATGTTCCGTTATTTTATCAAAATGTGATTAGTTGAGTTGAAGTGAATTGATGTGAGTTAGTGTGAAGCAAATTTAGATTACAAAAGGTTTGATGAACGTTTTTATTTAGACAATTAAATACAAAGAAATAAGTGTAAATAAAATATATATAAAATTGTACGTAGACAAAGGAATTAATTTACAACTAAATTAATTACTTAAATAAAACGTAAAAGAAGCTCTAATTACCGTAGAAATAAGGCAATTTAAAGAAGGCACTTAATTACGACAAAAGGCGACAATTAAGTGGCGCGGTTGTGAATAAAGCACCTCAAACAGCGCAAGTGTGAATAAAGCACTGAGGTGACTTAAAGCACCAAGAGTTAAACTTAGCACCAAAAACAAGCGACTAAATAAAGTGACAAACGGCGCTTATTTAGATCCTAGGAAGAGATTCGTGTGAAGTTGACGAGGTTGCAAACACTGCCAATTTTAGCTGTGAAATCGGCTTTTAAGGGCCAGACCGTTGGCGATTGGTTTGGCGCCAATCGGTCGGCTCTAATCTCCGATTTTTACCCAACATTTCCAATTGTGAAAGTTCAATCCTTGCCCGCTCGCTTCTCCGATGAAAAGCGAGCTAAACTGACAAGATAGTGAAAATGTGAGACAAGCCAGACAGCATTTGAAATGGCGCGCGGGCTCGGCCCCCCGCATGGGGCGAGCCCGCCGCTTAACATAAACATGACGGCGTATTTGCGTGCTGCTTGTCAAGGAAATGTGGCGGAATGTGAGCAATGACTAAGATCTAAATATGTGAGCGATGTAAAGCGCACGTTGTAAACAATGTCGCTTGAGATATTAATTGACGAATGCGAAGATGTTAAAATTGGAATGTGAATAAAAATGAAATCTTAATAAATTGAATTAATTAAATATAAAAGCAAACATAAGAATGTCAACTTAAATATTAAAGGTTTTTACATTTTATGATAATGTTACACAAAACGTATACTTCATAATGAACAAATTGGGACTTATTCGAAGTAAATGGGTATATTAATTGAGCAGGGTTTATGATATATTCTTTGGTATAATTTGAGCAGGGTATTTACCATAATGTCAAAGTAAATATAAATATAAGTTGTGAGCAGGGTTATAATAATTATGCCTATGCGAAGGGCTTAGTTAAACACGTACAGTAAATGCTAGTTGCACACAGGGCACTATTTCTCTATTAGGACGCTAGCCTAAGTAAATACGTAGCACATAAATATTTACAAGATTTGACTTTCCCAAATTGCACGTAAACCATGTAAATGTATATATAATAATACTCAGAAAATTACGACGAGTTGAATGAGCCTAATTTCATGTTCGTGAACCTAATAATCACTTATTTGACCTTTTAACCTAAATATTCCACATAAACATATCAAACACTTATAAGATACTTTATTAGTTGAATATTCTCCATGGACAAATAATATAGTGCAGGAAATATGAATTGCGCAGTAAATTAATATAGTGCATGAAACGTAAAATAGTGTAAAATAGGTAAATGGACAAATATGAGCCTAATTATCAATTCTCTGTATTTCTTTATCCATCCATTTTGCCACGGTCAGCACAACATGCCAGGTATAATTAAATGTATTCCGGGTCAACATGCGGGATGGGTTTACATGCGGAATAGTGCACTGCCCTTTTCCGGCCCTTCTCCCCCACCAGTCACACACGCACCCCTGTGCAGGCAGCTGGAGCTGTTGACCGGGCTGCTGCGGCGGGTGGCGGCCAACGCCGAGTGCGCGCTGGGCGAGCGCCTGCTGCAGCGGCAGCGCATGCTCGTCGACAGACTCGTGCACCTGGCCGCCCACGGCTGCGCCCTCGAGGTCACCCAGTGGCTCAGACACACCTACGACCAGGGAGACGTGGACACCAGTCTCATTCGGTTGGTGCGCCGCAGCACCGCAGGGGCCGGTCCCGAGTTGTGTCAAGTCGAGTGTCAAGTGTCAAGTCGAGTGTCAAGTGTCAATAGAAAAAGACGATCTTATTAGTGAAATTTTGACACCTTACATAACAAATGATAAATTTGTATGACATTTTACATTCCAACATGAAATCTTACGATATGAAACCGTGCACCTTACACAACAAATGGGGTACATCTATCTACTGCCATACCAAATTTGGGCACTTTTCATGCAAAATTTACGTGTTTGGAACAGATTGAAAGCGTGCGCCTGACGTGCGCCACCCTGTAAATTCGCCGAGTGGGCGTTCCGGTCGTGGTGGCTAAGCTAGGGTTGGAAAAAATCCTGGAAAAAATGGATTTTTGTAAACGCCTTGATTAAAAAAATCAATTTTTTTTTTTTAATCGATTTCTTTAAATCAATTTTTTTAATTGATTTTTTAAAATTAAAATCAGATTTTTTTAATGCGTCCAAAATAGGGGTGTAGAGAAAAATATGCTGAACCAATGTGAACGTGCCCCCCCGGCAGCTACTTCACGATGGAGGTGCTGGACATCATCTCGCCGCCCTACTCGGCCGAGTTCGCGGCGGTGTTCCTGCCGCTCGTGTCCTCCCCAGAGATCATGGACGCGCGCACTATCAAGGAGGGCGGCGCGCTCAAGCAGGCGCCAGTCACGCACCCTGAAAATGCCCTGTGCAATGTCAAGTGTCATGCGAAGTGTCTCAAGTCATGTAAAATGCCCTGCAAAATGGCAAACGTATGTTACAGCATAATGGCAAATAAAGGGGAAACGTTTTCATGTTTTCAAGCTTTTTATTCAAATTGATAAAAGTACAGAACTACAGAAAATTCAATGTTCAAAACTCCAATTTTCCCACAAATTTATCATATGAGTGATGTCGTTTGCCTTCTTACAGGACATTTTCCATGATTTTTAGACACTTTGCATGACATTCGACACTTTACAGGGCACTTTGCAGGGTGCGGGACTGGCGCCAGGCGAACGAGTTCGTGCTCGAGTGCAGCAGGGCGGCGGCAGAGGCGCAAGCGGACGCGCAGCCGCACAAACAGCCGCAGGAAGAGACGCGGGGGCAGTCGCAGGGCGCGCACTGAAGCTGCCCTACCCCTCCTCGTCTGGGTCTTGATCTCTAGTTTTACTTTCACCGGTTTTCATTGACCCTGTACCGTCCTGCAAGTAGGCTCGCTGCAAGTTATTATGACCGTTTTGCAAGTGCACCCAGGCTAGTATTGAAAAATGAGTGGTTTTGAGAAAATATAATGAAAAAATAATCCCACAATTAAAAATCAGAATTAAAAAATAACAGATTTTGAGAGTTTTTCTGGGAAAAATGATTAAATTCTGTCAGTCAAGGCTGGAAAACTGCTTGAATGAAAGAAAGGAGTCCTAGCTAAGTGCCAAATGCCATTCCAACGGCTAATTTACAGATAGAAATGAGATTAGGACATTTTCAATTTGTTCTGATTTGTACAGCAGATCACGATCAGCTGTGTTTATGATCGCTTTATCTGCTCATGCTAAATTTAAAAATAGTTGCTCAAGTTTCTTTACTACTAATTTTATTCCTTGGACGAAATATACAAAAAAAAATTGAATTTCGCTCCTTGAATTCTCTTGTGTGGAATGATGTATTTAAGCAGAGTCAGTTTTAAAAAAATGCCTGACAATTTCTCTTTCAGACAGAAGCATACTCTGTGTGAACAGATGTAGCATGAGCAGATAAAGCGATCATAAACACAGCTGATCGTGATCTGCCGTACAAATCAGAACAAATTGAAAATGTCCTAATCTCATTTCTATCTGTAAATTAGCCGTTGAAATGGCGTTTGGCACTAAGCTAGGACTCCTTTCTTTCATTCAAGCAGTTTTCCAGCCTTGACTACTTGACAGCCAGAACTATTCTGCACGGTAGTGTATTAAAATACCCGTTTGACGCTCGCTGGCAGAGAGGTATAATAAGAAAGTTGATTTGATTTGATTTGGCGTGTTGACGTTTTCTCCATCACTAAGCATCACACGTACAATTTTTTTGTGATGAGTACGTTCGTATTGAGCTAGATATTGGAGATCTTAAAGGTGGATTTACAGCATAACGGTGGAATGACAAATAAATGTCACCGAAAAATGCATAATTATTTTCAAGTTTTTTTTAATTGAAAATTCATGTTCGATAATCAACTTTTCTCAAAAATTGAGTTTTGAACATGAATTTCGAATAAAATACTTGAAACCATGCAAATAATATATGTTTCGGTGACTTTCTACCAGTGTTGCAAAAACATATTTATGTTTACCCGAAATACCCGGGTATTTTGGTATGTATATTTAAGTTTACGTTTACGTATTTGGAAAATACCGTTACGTATTGTTACGTATTCCTGACCGAAATACCCAGGTACTGGCAAAAACGTAAAAATTCCCATCGTGACACGTTCACACATTTAAAATGGCCGCGTTACACACAGCAAACAAAATTCTTACGTTTTTGCAAAAACGTAAAATGTTTACAGAACGAAAAAAACGGTGTATAAATAAAAAGTGACTGCACGCATGCAGTCATTACACAGAATACAGGCTACATAAAAATGCATTTATGTGTTCGTATGACAAGCATGTGAAGTAGACTGTTTTTGCTGTTTTTGAATATTTTTCGAGATGAATTCTGACGGTGACACGGCGGCTATCGACAGCACAAAGTCAGAACTTGAAGATGATACGACAGCGGACTTACAATATGCTTCAGGCGAGCAGCCATCACATCCACTGACAGATTGGGCTTCCAAAAAATGCTGCAAATAGTCTGACTTGGAATGAGTTTGGGCAGCTCAAACAGCATCTGAGACACATTATCTTTGTCGAAAATAATGGTATTTTCTGAAGCACAATGGCGAATACTACTTGTATAAAAATTTTTACGTTTACGTATATTGTTACGTATTCCTTGGTATTTTAAAAATACCTTATATATTAGTTTTATACTTTTAATTTGGAAAAGGTATTTATGTTTACGTTTACGTTTTCCAAAAATACCAGTATTTTAACAACACTGCTTTCTACTTGTCGTTTCCTGTTCATTGTTTTGCTGTAAATCCACCTTTATGACTTACCTATTCGTTCATTTTTGATGCGTGTTGATGAAGAAGTAGTTTCCAGTCAATTTATAAACAATTTTATTGATGCGACAAATACAAAAGAAATAAGTAAACTTTAGAATACACACTTTTGCTTACAGCGATATATTAATGCTGAACTAGGGCATTATGTGCTGTTCAAAAGGTTGAAAATAGTGGTTTGCTAACATCAGACTAAGTTAGGGTAGTATGTCCTCCACGATGGCACTTTTTCGAACAGATTTCCACACCTCTGTACTGTATATTCTTGAATAAAACCCCTGGCTTATTATTAGCAAATGAGAGGCACTTGGTGCTTTTATCACAAAAATAGGGATTTTCGAAACAGAGAATTATGCAAGTGACACCTAATGAAAACTATTGGGTATAAATAAACCTCAAAATTAACCAGTCCAATCTTTATAACCTCCAGAAAAGAAATCAAATTAACAAATCAAATCAATCGGGCATCAAGCACTGGTCATTCCGTCCAACTCGTCCGTGGGGAAGCACATCTTGGGCCATTTTCGCAAGTGCAGAAGTGAACAACTGTTTGAGAAGTGAGAAGTGGCATGAGAAGTGAACTAGGAGCTGAACTGAAACGAGAATTGAAATGAGAAGTGAAATGAGTAAAAGTAAAAAATAAAAGCAATAGCTAATGGGATTTAAATTCTTAAAAAATTTATTTTTTTATTATTCTTTTAAAGCATTTTCTTGTCACTTGCATCATTTTAAATATTAACTTCTCATTTCACCCATCACTTCACATTTCACCTCTTATTTCCCATTTCACTTCACACTTCCCATTTCACTTCTCACTTGTCAAACGGTCTTTCACTTCCGCACTTGTGGAACTGGCACCAGGACGTCATCAGGCATCATCTCCCCCGTAATCCTCATTTCAGCAGGCATCGACTGGTCTTGTGCTTTCACCGTAGAACCATACATGCATTTATGTCCGATATCCATGCTGAATGGATGGGGGCTGTGTTTGGGGGAGGGGGGGGGGGGGGTTGTGATCTTAGATTGGATTTTTGGTGTTCAAAATTTGGCATTTTGTGGGTTTTGGCAATTTTGTGGTTTGAAATGGCTTTGATATTTTACAGTTTTGATTTGCTCAAATTATGAACAAATGAAAGCTAGAAAACTGCATTTTGCATTTTTTTTCCGGGTTGTTTTTAGAATTCATGTCAAATCAGGCAAAAAATTTATAATTTTCACTTAATAATATCCACCTAAAATATATTCAAATAATAACCAACTTTGTAAATTACAACCGATTTGAAGACGGAGACTGACTTTTTCTGGACTGAGGCAATTGCCAACTGATTGACTATCTTTTCCAAAACGGCATACTTTTATATTTCATATTTTCTCACAGTCATAAAGCCGAGATTACATCTCAGTGTGATTTTGACGTAAAATGACAACGTAAAACTACGTCGTAAAATTAATTACATGAGTGTGGATTTATACAGGTGACTACAGGTCTCCATTTTTTTATGAATGATATATTTATGTATCAATACGATAATCGTGTCCAATACGGTGTGTTATCAGCCAGAGCTAGAGCGAATTTAAAAATTCAATTTTTTTTCATTTTGCATCATAATTTTACGCCAGGGAACTAATTTTAAATTTATGTCAACAATTGCATGCAACCATTGACGTAAAATGTAAAATTAGTTCCCTAATGTAAAATTATGGCGTAAAATGAAAAAACAGAATTTTTAAGTCGCTCTAGCTGTGGCTGATAACACTCAGCATTGGACATGATTAATGTATTGACACTTATATTATCCATACAAAAATGGAGACCTGTTGTAGCATGATCCACTAATGTGATTAATTTTATGACGTAATTTTACATCGTAATTTTACGTCAAAATCATGCTGAGCTGTAATCTCGGCTTTAAAGCCGCAAACTCATCAACCAATCACACATCAGTTCCATCAACAAAATTCCATTTACGTTTTTTTCTATAGTGGTGGAAAACGTTGGCAATGTCTAGGTTGATCAAAATATAAATGATGGCAAAAGATGCGCCATTCCTATAGCAGATGGCAAAATGGCGGCACCGGTAAAAATACTTTGGTGATTTGAAAGTTCATGTTTTCACTGGCAGCATGCCAAATGTCCCTCATGCATGTAACTACCTACCGTATTACCTCCAATTGTACGCATATTTACATTATATAAAAGGTACAGTTGAGTATGTGATTGTGAGTGATCACTTCCATTGAGTGACATCCCATTTGGAGGCTGTATAAGTAGCACACATAGGCCAGTCTGATAATAACAAGTGAACAGTCCACAATGAATACTGAATAAACACAACAACACCAGCTGGCTGCCACATGGGGCTGAGGGACCCCATAATAATTCCCTTAACTGTACCATCTAATTGAAGGTACATTTGTGGGCCTTTTGGAACCTGACGAAATAGAAAACCTCCAATAGAAGGAATACCTCGATAAAAGGCACAGCTGGTGGCAGTCCCAAGCCCTGTAAAGTGTAAAGTAAAGTATCAAATGTTAAGTCAAATGCAAAGTCAAATGTCAATTGTCATGCAAAGTTCAGTAATAAAATATTTTCTTTTTTTTTGTTTTGATTGACACCTTACTTCGCATTTGACTTTACATTTGACACTTTACTTTACACTTTACAGGGCTTGGGACAGCCCCCTGGCTGCGTGCAAAAACGTGTAAAATCGTAAAAATAGTGTCAAAACATGGCGGGCAACGATTAAGATCGTGTCGAAGCGCACCAAACACAACTCAGTGTCAGCTTTAAATCAAATCAAATCAGAACAACTTCGTTACCACTCTGTCACTTTATTACCACGTCAAATGGGCAATTCAATAAAATAACACCGCAAACACACTTCAGTCTGAGAAAAGTGAATACCTACCCTAATTCCTCGAATAAGAACCCAGGGGAGTTATTTTTTCCAGACGTTTTTTTGGGGGGGGAGTCATTCAAGGGGGGGGGGGGGTGGTATTCGAGGGGGAAGTTATTTTTTCCTCGTAAAACTTGGACTTAATTCATTGTATGGGTGCAGTCTGTAAACTCATGCACCTAATTAAGGTATGTATTTAACTGTCTATCAACAATAAAAAGATGTGTATAGGTACACTGCATACGCATAATGTATCTGCTGTCGCTGGGGCCAGTTCCGCAAAATGAGAAGTGAAATGGCAAAGCCGAAGTGAAAGTGCAAAGGCGAAGTGAAACGGCAAGTGAATTGGCAAAAACGAAGTAAAAAAATAAAAAGTAATTTCTTTCGCTTTCGTTATTTCACTTCGCCTTTGCGCTTTTACTTCGCCTTTGCCATTTCACTTCTCACTTCGCAGTTTGCGGAACTGGCACCTGGTCTAGCTAGGCTAATATTCTTTTGTACTTTTGTTTTGCATCGTTTTCATCCAGAGGGGGGTGTTATTCAAGAGGGGGAGTTTTTCGAGGGGGGTAAATTTTTCCCTAACGTCGCAAAAACAGGGGGAGCTATTCAAGGGGGGAGTTAATAGAGGGGGTCTTATTCGAGGATTTGCGGTAGGTAGGTAGGTATTCCAAAAAATTTGCATTGTTTCCTTCTACCAGGGTTTCGAAAGTGTATTTACACTTACCCGAAATACCCAGGTAAATGGGTATTTATATTTACGCTTACACTTTCATAAAATACCCATACACTTTTTTTACACTTTCCTGGGCAAAATACCTGGGTACAGAAAGTGTATTATTTTCTTTCCGGTGGCCCTGTTTTATGCTTTTGAGAAAGCATAAAATAGGGTCATGTACAAAAAATGCATTGAATTTAGAAAATATGGCAAATGTACAAACTAGCCTATGATCTACAACCTTTGATCAGTCCTCATGGTATTCTACAGTTTCATCATACTTTTGTAAAAAGGACAAGATCAATGGAAATTCACCAGCTGGACACAAAGTCAACTTTTGCATTGACATTTGCTGCATGTCCATTTTTGCATTTAAACAGTGTGTATCGCATAGCTTAATCACTAAAATATCAACACTGAAAGAGTGCCATTATTAGGGAACTTCATACCACTACAGTATTTGTTACAGCCTGGAATCTTTCATAAAAGGCCGTAAAATGTGAAATAATGCATGAAAATTATAAATAAATTGATCTAAAGGTGAGAACAGCGGTGTTTTCTAATGCCCAACAGTGAGAGCTATTTCTAAAAAAAAATTTACACTTACACTTTGTTTTACACTTTCCTAGGTATTTTTAAAATACCTTACACTTTTGGTATCCATACTCAAAATTTGGAAAGTGTATTTACACTTACACTTACACTTTCCAAAAATACCTGTATTTTAACAACTCTGCCTTCTACTAATGGTCATTGATTGTGCCTGCACAACGATGTCAGTGGCGCAGTTTAAACTCCACTATATTTTCCAGGATATTGCCATCACATGTGTAGTCATGCCACTGGGTTTTTTTGAAAATATTTTTTTATATGACTCAATCTTTACAGCGTTGTTTTTCTCACGTATGACTTCGCGTCTGCACCAAAATCTGGTATTTTTAGTTTGTGTCGTGAAATTTTGTTCCAACTTCAAGCAATTGCTAATATACCGTATTACCTCGAATTAACCTCCTCCTTAAAATGGGCTGGGGAAAAAATACCCCCCCTAGGATGAACCCCCCTCCCTCAAATTTTGCTGGAAAAAATAATAAACCCCCATTCTGTGGGATTACGGTAAATCTTTACACCGTAAAAATGCACATAATCTTAAAATATTTGTTCTTAACCAAAATTTGATCATCGCGCGTAGCGACCAGACCCCTCGCAAAAACATTCAGAAATTAAATTGTTTTGTTGTTGCGTCAGAATCAATCAAATCAAATAGGTTTACTTGACTCAGACCACAAAAGCCAAATGCAAGTAAAATACACAATTCATACCCATCGAGTACTGCTATTTGCGGTCCTAATAGGTGAGTTTTTGTGCGCGTTGTAAACACAGTTGGCGAGGGAAGATATAGAGAAAACATTAGGGTGTCAAATTTCCGTTTTCCGTTTCCGTTTTCCGCAGGCAAATTTTTTCCGTTTTCCGTTCCGTTTTCCGGCTGTTGAAATTTTTTTTCTGTTTTCCGTTCCGTTTTCCGGCAACTTTTTTTTCCGTTTCCGTTTTTCCGGCTCATTTTCCGTTTTCCGGCTAAATTTTCAGTTTTTCCACCCTTTTTCCGTTTTCCGCCTCAATTTCCAGTTTTTCTGCCTTTTTTCCATTTTCTGCCTCAATTTTCCATTTTTCCGCCTCATTTTACCTTTTTATGGCTCAACTGTCTGTTTTCTGATCAGCCAAACTGGTAAAAATTCACGCAGATTGTCAATGATGTAAAAAAAATTCTGTTTCCAGCAAAATTACTGCAAATTTTTTGCACTTCCAGCAAAATTGCAGCAAATTTTATCCATTTTCCGGCAAAATTTCAGCAAGTTTTTCCATTTCCGTGCAAATTTGATTTTTCCGTTTCCGTTTTTCTGGCCTCTTTTTCCGTTTTCCGGCCACTGAAATTTTTTTTCCGTTTCCGTTTCCGTTTTCCGCCAAGTGCAAATTTTTTTCCGTTTTCCGGCTGCTGAAAAAATTTTTCCGTTTCCGTTTTCCGTAAAAAAAATTTTTTGACACCCTAGAAAACACCTAATCTACTTACTACCTTACTATAGAGTGAGCGGCAGACAACATTGCCAAGAACACTGAAAAACAAAACACTCTAGCACCCCACGACCTGGGTTTGTCCATGCTTAAAAACAATTGACAGCATTTGAGCAAAAAAACGTACATAAAAAGGGAAAATCAACAAGCTATATTCTGATGTTAAGTGAAAATCATAATCGTCATTAGAAAGTCTCATTAGTCACAAAAAATCCAATTCTTCTGCAGAGTTTTCCTCTTGCTATTCCAGAGTTTTTCCAACTATTTGACAATTTTTGACATTTTTTGACATTTTTTGACATACTTGAGAACAGGTTTGCAAAGTATTTATTTCCCAGGATTGAATTGTTAAGTGAGATATCTCTCGATTGTTCGATGTCTCCTACCTCATTTTACTACTCATCAGACCTTTCCAAGAGTCATATTTATCACTTTTTTTCACTTTCCATCCCTCACATCATTACCAAAAAAAGCATCATCAACATCACGCGTTGTTGCGTCGCACACTAATAACCTCAGAATTGTAAAAGCCTTTGCAAATTGATACAGTTTTGTACAGTGTAGGTATACATGGTTCTTCTGTTTATCCAGAGTCAGCGTACTGGCTAACCAGGGTTCCCGCTCGCAAACGATGAACCGTCGCTGCGTTCCCCCCAGTTTTCCAGTACTCTGGCCAGATTACCCAGGTGTTGCGATGCATCAATACACATTTTATGGCATACTGCGGCATCAGAAGCAAGTAGGAAAAACCACAGAGTTGCGAAAGTGTATTTACGCTTACCGGAAATACCCCGGTAAATGGGTATTTATATTTATGCTTACGCTTACGCTTTAAAAAAATATCTGTGCACTTTTTTTACGCTTTCCCCCCAAATTACCCGGGTACTAAAAGCTCAAAACTAATTGCACACGAGCAAGTTTTACGCTTCTGAAAAAGCGTAAAACTACAATAAAGAAATTGAACGAGAACACGTGTCAAAAAAACTGCGTGTGCAATAACTCACTGAAAATTGCGACAGAAGTATAAATTGTGTCAAAATATGAGTGTCATAAAAAATTGTCTCTCGATTATTATCGCGGCATCAGATTGGGAATTTTGGGTCAGATGGATTCCAACGACGATGTTGTCGCTGTCGACAGCTAACCCCTGGCCCCAGATTGATTTGGGCAGACATGCCCAAAAAGGGAGGGCATGACAGGCATTTTGTCAATTCGGCATGTCTGGCAATTTGGGATTTCAATGGGAAGGCACGCCCGTGCCCACCCGCCCCTCATGCCAGGCACCTGACAGCCGCCACCCGACCGCCCGGAGATTTTATTGTGTGCCAGGCAGGAGCTGTCAAGTGCCTGGCAGGATGGGCTTGAACATAAGATTTGGATACACAAACATAAGTTTTGGATACAAAAACATAATATTTGGATACCAAAAACATAATATTTGGATACCAAAAACAGAAGATTTGGATACAAGAAAAAGATTTGAACACAAAATATAATATTAGGATACACTATGGAAAAGGACAAACTATTATTATTATTATTTTATATTGAGGGATCAATGCACAAGCTATATTTTACTCATACATCTAGACATCCTAAAATAAGGTTGAGTCCTTCTGCACACACAAACACATAAAAAACAACATTGTCACTCATGAAAAGATGGACATTTTCAACACATGAAATAGGTATTTAGAGATTGTTCGCTGCATAGTTCCACAGCACCCATTGCCATGAAGCAATTTGACTGTGACATGAAAACATATCCCATTTCATGATAATGGCCAGATCTGAAAAGTTTTTGATGGTCACAAATCTTTTTTTGAAATTCCCATTTCCTCTATCGGTGAAACTTTGGTTGCACCTGGAGTACAAATGCACACAAATTGCATTTACATGCAACTGTACAGTGATGCGCCTGATATTATTTATCACAGTCTCACCTACAATCACCTACTACAACCTACAATCACTAAAAAGGTCAAAAGTTACCTGCCCTGCACCTCTGAGTATGCAGTGCACATTTTTCATGTTCTGTTAAGTTTTGCCAGGCATGCCCTCACAATTAAATCTCATTTTGCAATTTTCAGGCACGTCAGGCACTTGTGAGGGCGCGCCTGGCAGGCGCGTCGGCTGTGTCAGGTGCCTGGCATGCAGGGCGCTATTGAATCTCAGCAGACAATTTTTCTTGAAAATGAGGTGTGATGATGTTTCTGGGGCATTTTTGTGGTTGTGGTTGTTTTTGTGTTGTTTGTTTTTGCTGCGACCAGGTTTAGTGCTTTTTGACAACTTTCGTTTTGTTTTTGCTGACTTCTCACTACTTACTTGGGCATATAACAGTTGCACAAGACCGTTGGCAGAGTGCCAAAATTAGACTGAGCTGAGTGTGGCCAGTTTAATGCTTGAATTGTCTCTTCTGTGTTAGCAACAACACACTGTGGTTCTTAGAGGCTGTATTGAAAGCAGCGAAGCCTCTCTAGATACTTAGCATGCACCAAGAGTGAACATCAAAATCGACATTTTTGGCATAGTGCCAAATATAGGAAAACACCGTATTTTCCTGCTTAAACACTTTCACGTATCAAGAAGACACGTGAACAATGTCCGGACAGAACTCGCGCCGACGAATCTGGGGAGAGCGAGATGGACCACAATCCACTCAGAAGGGACTAAGACGATTCGATTGTGAATCAAGCAGAAAATCAGGCAGCCATTGTCATGACAGTTGATGCTTTGCTTCACATTTGACATAACACTTGGCATTTTGCATGACAATCAACACTTTACATTTGACATGACACTTGACATTTTGCATGACAATTTACACTCCACTTTACATTTGTCATGATAATTGACACTTTGTATAACATTTTGCAAATGCACCCAGCACACTCCGGTAGTCCTTCTACTGAAAATGCAAATTATTGTTATCAATAATTGTAACTGTTCACTTGCAACTAGCTAACAATACGTACTGCATGCAACTTTTTTAAGTAATGGAAAAGTTTGTCACTTCATCTGTTTTTCATGTTTAGGTCTAATGATAAGAATTTCAGGTCCTTGCATGCCAGATTCTGACTTTTTATAAAAATATTGTAAAATGGTGTCATTTTATTTTATTAACAACTTTTAGGAATAAAATAAAACAAAACAAGAATAAATAAAAATAAAATACATTTTTATACAATTTGTATACAAATAATTTTTATAAAACCAACCCTGCCCACGGGCAATATTTCTACAGTAGTCACTGTTATTTATAACATTCCAGCATCATTGAATAAATTATTGTTTTGTTTGAAATCAAATACAAAAATAATATTTTATCAACGAAAAGTATAAAATACTCATTTTACTCCAGCTATGCATTTATTTACCTTTTTAAGTATAAACGCGGTGATAAACTCTCAATATAATCGGATGCTCCGAGCGCAGCAGCGGTAAGTTCTTTAAACGGGGGGGGGGGGGGGCGCCAAAACGACAGCAAACAGACACATGAGCCGCATAATTTGAGACGTATTCATTACATACATACCTACATCCAAGTCGATAAGTCCAAAAAATCGGTTTTGAGCATATAAGTTTCGTTTCCGATTTTTTGTCAGCAATGCATATGTCCATAATGGGCTCACGCACCAGAGTTGTGCAAATACTGGTATTTTTGGAAAATGTAAACGTAAACGTAAATACCTTTTCCAAATCAAAAGTATAAATACTAAAACGTAAGGTATTTTAAAAATACCAAGGAATACGTAAAAAAAACGTAAACGTAAAAATACTTGTGCTTTGGAAATACCATTATTTTCACCTTTAGATGGGTCAATCGCTCCATCTGCACCACTTTCCGTTGTAAGTGTGGCAAAATCCAACTATACGCTGGTGATTCTGGGGGAGTCCCAGACCCTGAAAAATGCCTTGTAAAATGTCAAATGGCATGCAAAGTGTCTAAAGTCATGCAAAATGTCCTGGAAGGTGGCAAATCTTTGCCATTTTTCTGGGCATTTTCCATGACTTCTGACACTTTGCATGATGTTTGACATTTTACGGGGCTTTTTACATGGTCTGGGAATGGCTCCAGAGCTTGCACTCGCCCTGCCAGTTTCAAAACATTTAAAAAATGTTACTCACAGTTGTTACAAGTGGCGTCGTCGGTATTCATCAAAAAAATTTTGTAGACGCAAGGCTCCAGAAACAAACAAAAAGGTTTCTGTGTTCAGCATTTGAACACATTTATGAATATGTACCCAGTATTCCATGTGTAAGTGCAAGCGTGCAGTCATGTTACGTTTATGCGATAACATAAGAATATTGTTGGCTGCAGGTGGTGCGGCCCATTTGAATATGTGCACGTGTGAACGATTACAAGTTTTTTTTACGTTTTCCCAAGTACCCGGGTATTTTGGTCAGGAAAACGTAACAAAACGTAATGGTATTTTTGAAAAACGTAAACGTAAACGTAAGTATAAATACCCGAATAACCGGGTATTTTGGGTAAACGTAAATACGTTTTTCCAACTCTGTCACGCACTGAAAATCAAAGTACCAAAAATTTAAGTACCGTGTCAAATATTATAGTGTCAAATTTTCCACCCTGCACTCAACAAATTACAGTGATGAAACTGGGTGGGTTACCCTAGATGACATTTCTGCACTTTAACTCCATTTTCAAATTATGGACTGATTGACTTTTAGAAGTGGACGCCTCATTTAAAATAACAGCTGCAATGAAAAGGCGGGAATCCTCAATGCAAGTAGTCTCAGTTGAAATCCTTTCAGTTGTAAATAGCAGTGTGCAATAAAATATGACCGCTCTACAAGTTCACTCGCCCTGCAAATGTGCACTCCAGATTAGGGTTCAAACGGGATTGACTTTTCGGGATCGGGATTCACTTTTTGAGATTTCGGGATCGGGATCGGGATTGGGGTTTCGGGATCGGGATCGGGATTGGTATTTTGAAGTTTCGGGATCGGGATCGGGATCGGGATTGGCCGGGATTGGGGTCACGGGATCGGGATCGGGATTGGCATTTTTTTGGGATCGGGATTGGGGTGTAGGGATAGAGATTTTCGTCACTGTTCTGGCATTCACAGTTGTTCATAAAGGTCTCGAAACACTGTTGGATGCCAGAAAAGTGACATAAAATGGACGCTGGGGGTTTGCGTTCACATTTTTGCACGCAAAAATTTCATTTTTTTTACTTTTTATAATTTTCACTATTTTTTCCGGGATCGGGATCCCGGACTTGGGAGATTCTCGGGATCGGGATCGGGATTTGAAAGTTTTCGGGATCGGGATCGGGATTGGTATTTTTGGATTTCGGGATCGGGATCGGGATTGGGGTTTCGGGATCGGGATCGAGACTGCTAAATCCCGGAATTTCACGGGATCCGGGATCGGGATCGGGATCCCGTTTGAACCCTACTCCAGATAGCATTGAAAAATGGGTGATTCTGACAAAAATAAAATTATCTAAATTTTATCCCAGAAAAACTCTCAAAATCTCTGTTATATGTATTTCAATTTTGATATTAAATTCTGGGATGATTTTTTAATTATATTTTCCCAAAACCACTCATTTTCCAATAATAGCCTGGGTCATAATAACCTGTAGACTGCTACTATTTACTTGCAGCGAGCCTACTTGCAGGACGGTACAGGGTCAATGAAAACCGGTGAAAGTAAAACTAGAGATCAAGACCCAGACGAGGAGGGGTAGGGCAGCTTCACTGCGCGCCCTGCGACTGCCCCCGCGTCTCTTCCTGCGGCTGTTTGTGCGGCTGCGCGTCCGCTTGCGCCTCCGCCGCCGCCCTGCTGCACTCGAGCACAAACCCGTTCGCCTGGCGCCAGTCCCGCACCCTGCAAAGTGCCCTGTAAAGTGTAAAATGTCATGCTAAGTGTCTAAAAATCATGGAAAATGTCCTGTAAAAAGGCAAACGGATATCACTCATATGATAAATTTGTGGGAAAATTGGAGTTTTCAACATTGAATTTTCTGTAGTTCTGTACTTTTATCAATTTGAATAAAAAGCTTGAAAACATGAAAACGTTTCCCCTTTATTTGCCATTTTGCTGTAACGTACGTTTGCCATTTTGCAGGGCATTTTACATGACTTTAGACACTTTGCATGACACTTGACATTGCACAGGGCATTTCCAGGGTGCGTGACTGGCGCCTGCTTGAGCGCGCCGCCCTCCTTGATAGTGCGCGCGTCCATGATCTCTGGGGAGGACACGAGCGGCAGGAACACCGCCGCGAACTCGGCCGAGTAGGGCGGCGAGATGATGTCCAGCACCTCCATCGTGAAGTAGCTGCCGGGGGGGCACGTTCATATTGGTTCAGCATATTTTTCTCTATACCCCTATTTTGGACGCATTAAAAAAAATCTGATTTTAATTTTAAAAAATCAATAAAAAAAATTGATTTAAAGAAATCGATTTAAAAAAAATAATTGTTTTTTTTAATCAAGGCGTTTACAAAAATCCATTTTTTCCAGGATTTTTTCCAACCCTAGCTTAGCCACCCCGACCGGAACGCCCACTCGGCGAATTTACAGGGTGGCGTACGTCAGGCGCACGCTTTCAATCTGCTCCAAACACGTAAATTTTGAATGAAAAGTGCCCAAATTTGGTATGGCAGTAGATAGATGTACCCCATTTGTTGTGTAAGGTGCACGGTTTCATATCGTAAGATTTCATGTTGGAATGTAAAATGTCATACAAATTTATCATTTGTTATGTAAGGTGTCAAAATTTCACTAATAAGATCGTCTTTTTCTATTGACACTTGACACTCGACTTGACACGGCTCGGGACCGGCCCGTGCGGTGCTGCGGCGCACGAACCGAATGAGACTGGTGTCCACGTCTCCCTGGTCGTAGGTGTGTCTGAGCCACTGGGTGACCTCGAGGGCGCAGCCGTGGGCGGCCAGGTGCACGAGTCTGTCGACGAGCATGCGCTGCCGCTGCAGCAGGCGCTCGCCCAGCGCGCACTCGGCGTTGGCCGCCACCCGCCGCAGCAGCCCGGTCAACAGCTCCAGCTGCCTGCACAGGGGTGCGTGTGACTGGTGGTGGGGACAGGGGCGGGAAGGGGCCCGAGCGCCAATGGCGCCATGGCGCGGACATCTAATGGTTACAGCGCCATGGTGCCATTTCACCATTAGTCAAAACTAAAGATGGCAAACAAAAATTCTGAAATGCTAAAAGGTTTTCGAATTTTCGAATTTTTCCGGAATTTATAGTTAAAACACTTAAAAATAAAGTTTTTTTTTTCTAGAAAAGTTCGAAAATTTTAATTTGAAAAATATTATCTATTCTTTGGTATTTTTAGTCGAAAAGGTATTTTTCATATGATAAAAACGTCAATATCACTCAGATCTATGCAAAGCGGCAGGAAAAAAATGTGCAACTGTATCTGAGGTACAGCTTGGAAGGCCGTATTAGATTAAGATGTAATCAAATATCACCAGAAAAATTCGAAAATGCAACGATTGAGTCGAAAAAAATCGAAAATTCGAAGTATTCAAAAAAATTTGTCGAAAATCGAAAAATAATTTTGGAAAAATGGCTCATTCAAGAGTTATTTAAAACACTAAAAATCCCAACACTTTCCCCCTAAAGTTTGCCATCGTCAGTGCCAACGCGACAGCAGCAAAGACAACGCACTTGTGGTGCATGAGCGGGTGCGCCTGGGCGATCTCGTCCAGGATGGCGAAGTGCACCGGCACCGAGTCTGGGTGTCTGTGGAAGTAGTCGGGCTCGTGCAGCGTGACCGACACGAAGTGCAGCAGCCCCCAGGCCACGGCCGGCTGCGAGCGGATCGCCGCCAGCACGTCGCCCAGCTCGGCCACCAGCTCCGACGAGAACGTCTCCCCGCCGCCCGCGCCGCCGTGACGTCTGCGTTACACGACTGCACACTTGCGGAGCCCGACGCACAACGTCCGGGGGCAGTCCCGAGCCCTGAAGAGTGTCAAATGTCATGTAAAGTACCAATCAAAACAAAAAAAAGGAAAACTGAACTTTGCATGACAATTGACAAATTTGTATCACATTTGTCATGACATTTGACACTTTACTTCACACTTTACAGGCTTGGAACTGGTACATGACCACAAAAGCATTAAAAGGGATGGCCGGTGGCTTTTTATAATTAAAAAACAACAACATTCAAAATGCATGCGCTTTCTGCGCAGCAGCAGGTGCTTGGCACTTTCTTGGGCATGGCGCCAAGCGCCAATAGCGCCACAGAATAATGGCGCCAGCGCCAGGGCGCTTCCACATCGCCAGTGCCAATCGAGAGCACGCACCTGCCCTGGCAGAGGTCGCTCATGCTGGCGATGGCGGCCTCGGTGGCGGGCAGGTCGTCCCTGTTCCAGCGGGGCCCGCCCTCCTGCAGCAGCGAGCGCGGCCACAACACCGACGCCGCCGACAGCAGGCTGATGTAGCTGCGCGACAACGGTTTGAAACACACAAATTAAGATGATTGTTTTAAAAATTATTTGATTTTTTTTTGCACTGTTGTTTTTTCTGCTGAAATTTGTCAGTCACATGTTAGAGGAGAAACCAGGTGCCGGTTCCGCAAGTGGACAAGTTAAGAGTTAAAAGTTAAGAGTTGAGTAAAATGTCAAATGGCGAGTTAAGAGTAAAATTAAAGTTTAAGAGAAAAGTTAAAATTTAAGAGTTGAGTTAAAAGTTGAGTTAAATGATAAGAGTTGTATTAAATGTTAAAAGTTGAGTTAAGAGTTAAAAGTTGAGTTCAGAGTTAGCGAAAAAAGAAATTTCATCGCCGTTTTGCTTATCAAATCTCTTTGTGTTACGCCCCCTCGGTTGTCGGTTGAGCTTGTATTTACGTATTTACCTTTATTTACTTTCCATTTTCATTTCCCCCACCAGGTGCCACTCCCAGACGCTGCAAAAAGCCCTGTAAAATGTCAAATGTCATTCATGCAAAGTGTCAGAAGTCATGGAAAATGCTCTGTAAAATGGCAGTGGCATCAATTTGGTGCCAGTACTGAGCCCTGAAAGTGTAAATTCAAGTGTAAAATGTCCTGTAAAATGTCCTGTAAAATGTCAATTTTAAATAAAAAGGAGAAGTTTTTTTGACTTAAATTTTGACACTATGTATGACAATTGACAATTTCTTAGGACATGAATCTAGATGAATGTTGGCACTTGCCACTGCACGTAGCTAAATATTATTTACACTGGCAGCAGTCCCCGCTAGCTGTTCACCATCAGAGTTGCGAAAGCGTATTTACGCTTACCCGAAATACCCGGGTAAATGGGTATTAATACTTACTCTTACGCTTACGCTTTCGTAAAATACCCATACGCTTTTTTACGCATTCCCGGCCGAATTACCCGGGTACTAAAAGCGTAAAAAACGTTTCACTCGGTCCAGATTCATGCTTTAAAAAAGTGTAAAACAACAAAAAAGGAAATGAATGAAAACGCGTACAAAAAACTGACTGCGTGTGTGCAGTATCACACTAAAAACAGCAGCAAATGTACACAATTCTGTTGAAATACAAATGTCTCGTTAAAATTGTCTAGCCAACCAATATCGTAGCTTCAGATTAGGAATTTTGGGGCTGAAAATGGATTGTAAAAACTGTCGCTGAGAGCTTTATTTTGAAACAGTTCACTGAACAAAAACAGACAGAATCCGGGACGCATTCATTACCTTTGCCGTCACTGTATGTGAGTATATATTAACCTGGTATGCATATTTACTTGATTGTGAATGCATTCAGAAACTTAATGTATAATAAGTATGCAACTGTGTATTAATTTAATGTGAAAATATGAATGACAGTGGTGTATAAATTCATCTAATAGTGAAAGCAACGGTGTTTTCTGACGCAAGAGCACTTTCTAAAAGAAATTTACGCTTACGCTTTATTTTACGCTTTCCTAGGTATTTTAAAAATACCTTACGCTTACAGTATCCATACTCACAATTTGGAAAGTGTATTTATGCTTACGCTTACGCTTTCCAAAAATACCGGTATTTTAACAACTCTGTTCACCATTTATGCCACGTGGTGTACACTATGCTCATTAGAGCCTACATTTTTCTGGAGGTAACACTCGATCATGACGTCATAACCGCAGTCGGCAGTGAACTTACGGCTGACTCAACCTGGTTCCGAGTCGGCATGAAGTGCAGTGCAGTGGGGGTTGGATCATAAGTTTTTGGTTGTCTGTCTACCAGCCAAAAACATAAATCATATATATTTGTAGAGTATCATGCTGAGCCATGATGGCCAGCTGAGTTAGGTAATACAGTACACACAGGGAGTACCCGAGGTTGGCGCGAGCTGTTGGATGCATTATTGATTGCCAATGTTTGTGTGGCTTTTGTTATCAGCACCCTGCAAACTGTATTTCGATTTTTCCACATGTTACTTTTGTTGGATGTAAATAAACATGTTTTGGCGGATATTTATGTGACCCAATTTGATTTTCTATCACTAATTTAAGTCAATCTAATTAAATCAATTCAATTTATTTTGTTTGTTGTTGTTGTTTTTTGCAATTTTTAGTGTCTTTGGATATTGTGTTTCACTGTAAGCTGCTTTTTCGAAAGTTCAAAAATGTTTTTGAATTTTGCAAACTAATATATGGTGCTACATTTACACACAATGGCAAAATGTTTGCAAAATACAGAAAAATGCTGGCGCCCAGACTACTTTTGCTCAAAAATGTTCCATAACATGTTTTACAATGCTTTTGTGCAAAAAAAAACAGACAACAAAAACAAATACAAATATTCTAGCTGATTGCAGTTTTAATTGTCTTAAAGAAAATACTGGAACATTTTCAAGTAAATGTGGCCTTGGCACAATAATTTTTGTTACTGTTTTCTTGAAAACTTAAAGAAACTGCAATTGATAAAAATATATATTTTTATCTACCTATTTTTTGTTGTCTGTTTTTTTTCACAAAAGCATTGAAAATCATGTCATAGAACATTTCCAAGCAAAAGTAGACTTGGCGCCAGCATGTTTGTGAGTATTTTCTTCAAGACTGAAAGAAATGGCAGTTGACTAAAATATTTATATTTATTTTTGATGTCTGTTTTTTTGCACAAAAGCATAGAAACTTTCCAAGCTAAAGTAAATTTGGCGCAAGCATTTTTGTGTGTATTTTCTTTAAGTTGGGTAGAAACACCAATCTGACTAAAATAATTATATCTACTTTTTCTTTTCTGTTGTTGTTCTTTTCACAAAAGCATTGAAAAACATGTTATTGAACATTTCTGAGCAAAAGTAGACTTGGTGCCAACAGTTGTGTAAGTATTTTCCAAACAAATTTATTGTGCGACATTTGCACACAATGGCAAAATGTTTGCAAAATACAGAAAAATGCTGGCGCCAAGGCTACCTTTGTTCAAAAATGTTCCATAACATGTTTTACAATGCTTTTGTGCAAAAAAAACAGACAGCAAAAACAAATATAAATATTCTAAATGATTGCAGTTTTATTATGTTTTAAAGAAAATACTGGAACATTTTCAAGTAAATGTGGCCTTGGCACCAGCATTTTTGTTACTGTTTTCTTGAAAACTTAAAGAAACCACAATTGATAAAAATATATATTTTTATCTACCTATTTTTTGTTGTCTGTTTTTTTTGCACAAAAGCATTGAAAATCATGTCATAGAACATTTCCAAGCAAACGTAGACTTGGCGCCAGCATGTTTATGAGTATTTTCTTCAAGACAGAAAGAAATGGCAGTTGACTAAAATATTTATAATTATTTTTGATGTCTGTTTTTTTGCACAAAAGCATAGAAAATTTCCAAGCTAAAGTAAATTTGGCGCAAGCATTTTTGTGTGTATTTTCTTCAAGTCGGGTAGAAACACCAATCTGACTAAAATAATTATATCTACTTTTTCTTTTCTGTTGTTGTTCTTTTCACAAAAGCATTGAAAAACATGTTATTGAACATTTCTGAGCAAAAGAAGACTTGGTGCCAACAGTTGTGTAAGTATTTTCCAAACAAATTTTTTGTGTGACATTTGCACACAATGGCAAAATGTTTGCAAAATACAGAAAAATGCTGGCGCCAAGGCTACCTTTGTTCAAAAATGTTCCATAACATGTTTTACAATGCTTTTGTGCAAAAAAAAACAGACAACAAAAACAAATATAAATATTCTAAATGATTGCAGTTTTATTATGTTTTAAAGAAAATACTGGAACATTTTCAAGTAAATGTGGCCTTGGCACCAGCATTTTTGTTACTGTTTTCTTGAAAACTTAAAGAAACCACAATTGATAAAAATATATATTTTTATCTACCTATTTTTTGTTGTCTGTTTTTTTGCACAAAAGCATTGAAAATCATGTCATAGAAAATTTCCAAGCAAAAGTAGACTTGGCGCCAGCATGTTTATGAGTATTTTCTTCAAGACAGAAAGAAATGGCAGTTGACTAAAATATTTATAATTATTTTTGATGTCTGTTTTTTGCACAAAAGCATTGAAAAACATGTCATGAAAGATTTCCAAGCTAAAGTAGTTTTGGCGCCAGCATTTTTGTGTGTATTTTCTTCAAGTCGGGTAGAAACACCAATCTGACTAAAATAATTATATCTACTTTTTCTTTTCTGTTGTTGTTCTTTTCACAAAAGCATTGAAAAACATGTTATTGAACATTTCTGAGCAAAAGAAGACTTGGTGCCAACAGTTATGTAAGTATTTTCCAAACAAATTTATTGTGCGACATTTGCACACAATGGCAAAATGTTTGCAAAATACAGAAAAATGCTGGCGCCAAGGCTACTTTTGTTCAAAAATGTTCCATAACATGTTTTACAATGCTTTTGTGCAAAAAAAGACAACAAAAACAAATATAAATATTCTAGATGATTGCGGTTTCTTTCCGTCTTGAAGAAAATTCTCACATTTTTTTCACATTGCTCACATAGCATTTGCGATCAAAAATACAGGGAATTGCAAAGGAAAATGAAGGGGCACTGCGAATGAAATTCTGGGGGCTCTGCGAATGAAAATTCTGGGGGCTCTGCGAACAAAAATTCTGGGGGCTCTGCGAACGAAAATTCTGGGGGCTCTGCGAACGAAAATTCTGGGGGCTCTGCGAACAAAAATTCTGGGGGCTCTGCGAACGAAAATTCTGGGGGCTCTGCGAACGAAAATTCTGGGGGCTCTGCGAACGAAAATTCTGGGGGCTCTGCGAACGAAAATTCTGGGGGCTCTGCGAACAAAAATTCTGGGGGCTCTGCGAACGAAAATTCTGGGGGCTCTGCGAACAAAAATTCTGGCAAATTGCACTATAACGCGGGATTGAATCCCGTTCAAATCCTTAGAGGGATCGAATCTCGTTCGAATCACTACAGGGATCGAATCCCATTCAAATCCTTAGAGGGATCAAATCTCGTTCACGCTCATCGGTAAATGAGGTAAATGCAGCCAAAAAGTGTACATTTTTTTATAAATTTTTCTCAAAAGTGACAAATTTGACATTTTTGGGAAAAAATACAAAAAATTTGGGCAAGAAGTCGACAAGTCCACTTAGTTTTGGGCTAAAAGTCGACAAGTCCACCTTGCATAGCCTTAGTTTATGGGGAAAAAATGCGAGAAATGTGATAAGTCCGTCATGGACACCGATTTCTAAAAGTCGACAAGTCCATAAATTTCCCATAAGGCAGGCGCAACCTGGGCGGGAACAAAAATCTTCTTGAGTGCAAGAAGTCGACAAGTGCATTTTCCTCCCCAAAACAGTTTTGTGCGGTCCTAGTAGAATTGTATATACACCCAATTTTTCCATTATACGGCGAGAGCAGGGGCTGAAAATTTGACACTTTATTGCTAACACTTGGAACTTAATGTTGAGCATGAGAGAGCCCCATTGGACACGCACAACGGACCTGGAATTGGAAATGAAACTTAAAATGTGATTTACTCAAAATCGCATTTTGTGGACTTGTCAACTTTAAGAATTAGACGCCTCAATTACATCATTATTGCAGTGTGTTTTACTTACTAACTCTGTGACAAAATGTGCGAGGCGCCCTATTTTTCAAATGGCGCCATGTCGCCCTTGGCGCCTTCTTTCTGTGGCGCCCACTTTTCAAATGGCGCCTCGCGCCCTTTTTCTCTGGTGCCCTTGGAGCTTGGGGCCCAGTTTTCAAATGACGCCATGGCGGAATTGGTTTCAAGCGCCCTTTTTTCTGTCGCTTTTAAATCACTAGACACCTGGGGGCAGTTCCGCTGAGACGAAATTGCATCATTTATGCGTCAATTTTACTGTTCACTACATTTGCACACAATCGCTCTGCGCATGCTAGTTTGCAGCTGAAATTTATTGGAGTTAGGGATTGTGTTTGACAGGCTGCAGCTTTTTCCAGGGGCCAGTCCTGCACCCTGTGAACATAATGTAAATGTTGACTGTCTAGAATTTGTCAAAAATTGAATACATTTTACAGGATCGTTTACATGACATTTGACACTTTACAGGGTTTATTACATCATGACATATGACATTTTGCAGGGTCTTTTACACTTTACAGGGTTCAATACATTTTACAAGGTCTTTTACATGACATTTGACACTTTACAGGGTTTATTACATCATGACATACCGTATTTCCTTGAGATAACCCCCCCAGATTGAGTGTCAAGAGAACGTACATGACAAATGCTGCAGTTTGTGTTCTGCGTAGTGCAGAACACACGTTAAAACAATGTCGGAATCACGTGAGAGTGATGGAAAAGCGCCATGGCGCTGGCGCCTGGCGCTAGCGCCAAAGCAAAAAGGATCATGTAAAGAATAGGCATTTACATACCCATAACTGGTAATAAACATGACAAGGAAAATGGGATATAATAGTACCTATCAATGTACGGCTGCTTGGCTGAAAAATCAGCGGTATGTCACAGTAACGAATTCATTATTCTACAAACAAATTGCAGAAATTTTTTTGGCGCTGGCGCTATTGGCGCTTGGCGCTGAGGTTCAGAAAAGCGCCATGGCGCTTTTGGCGCTTGGCGCTATTTTGCTCTGGTGCCATTGGTGCTTGGCGCTGCGGGTCAGAAAACCGCCATGGCGCTGTTGGCGCTTGGCGCCAAAAGTCTGGCGCTTTTTCCATCACTATACAGGAGTCTATACATGTCAGTTATTGATGCATTTTTCCACCCCAGCGCACATCACAAACAACGATTGTGTACTACCATTTCTAAAAATTTCTGGCGAAATAATATCACCCCGCCTCGAAATACCCCCCCCCTCGTTATACCCCGCCCCCCCCCCCCACCTCTCGGGAGCACTATGAAACAATCACCCCGGGGTATTTCGAGCAAATACGGTATGACATTTTACAGGGTCTTTTACACTTTACAGGGTTCAACAAACACTTTACAGGGTCTATTACATGACATTTTACAGGGTCTTTTACAAGATCTGAGTGCCGCTTGGTGTCTTGTGACACATTGCACAGCCAATAGCAATTGCGATCGAAAACGTATATGGGGCTCTGCGAACTAACATTCAGGGGGGCTCTGCGAACGAAAATTCAGGGGGCTCTGCGAACGAAAATTCAGAGGCATTGCGAACGAAAATTCAGGGGGCTCTGCGAACGAAAATTCAGAGGCATTGCGAACGAAAATTCAGGGGGCTCTGCGAACGAAAATTCAGAGGCATTGCGAACGAAAATTCAGGGGGCTCTGCAAACGAAAATTCAAAGGCATTGCGAACGAAAATTCAGCGGAGCTGCGTAGAACGCGGGATCGAATCCCGTTTGAACCACTAGTGGGATCGAATCCCGTCTAGTGGGATCGAATCCCGTCTAGTGGGATCGAATCCCGTCTAGTGGGATCGAATCTCGTTTGAACCACTGGTGGGATCAAATCTCGTTCGAATCACTGGTGGGATTGAATCGAATTGAACCACTGGTGGGATCGAATCCCGTCTAGTGGGATCGAATCTCGTTTGAACCACTAGACGGATCGAATCCCGTTTGAACCACTAGTGGGATCGAATCTCGTTTGAACCACTAGTGGGATCGAATCTCGTTTGAACCACTAGTGGGATCGAATCCCGTCTAGTGGGATCGAATCCCGTCTAGTGGGATCGAATCTCGTTTGAACCACTGGTGGGATCGAAACTCGTTTGAACCACTGGTGGGATCGAATCCCGTTTGAACCACTGGTGGGATCGAATCCCGTTTGAACCACTGATGGGATCGAATCCCGTTTGAACCACTGGTGGGATCAAATCTTGTTTGAATCACTGGTGGGATCAAATCCCGTTTGAACCACTGGTGGGATTGAATCTCGTTCACGTCACTGGCACGCGCGATCAAAATGGGATCGAAACGCAGTGAGTTTTCCGGGAATAGGAACTGCGATCAGAACGGAGTCACAGCAAAAAAGGGTATAACTTGAGCGACACTACACCTTAGAATGAAAACTACCATATTTCATCTGAATAAAAGAACAAACATGAAAAAATCATGATGTCAATCAAATTGCTTCTACTTTGGGTGAATTTGGTATACTCGGCAGACTGCAAAGTATGTGCAGAATCCTACGATAATTTAATGAATAAAATCTGGTTATAAATTTCTCAAGTAATTTTTCCATAGTAAAAACGAAATATCATTATTAAAATCTGTGTAATTTTTGGTTCATTGTTCAGGTGGGTTATGGTAGGTTTCCATACTAAGTGCGATGTCCGTCGAGTATACAGTTTTTCATGTGATTTTATTCATCAAAAATTGGTATCATTCATTGTATGGCGATCTGTCCATTTCGCAAAGTTGTTAAAAGTTGCATACGTTTACTCTAAAAATACGCGTACGCGAGTAAGCGGTAAATACATTTACACTACTGCCGTTCTATTGGAGGCTGCCGTTCTTTTTTTCACCAATTTTTACACACATTTCTCATTTGAACATACCTAGTCTTATAGTGTGAGCAACATTTTAATATCAGAGCATCAATTTGACATTTAGGTAATATCTATTTAAATGCTTAAAACGTTTGCCTTCATTCATATTTTATTCATTTTTCTGTTTTTTTGCAGTTGGCACACACCCAACATAATTTTTACCTGCCGCTCTATTGGAGGGTGCCGTTCTATTGGAGGGTGCCGTTCTATCTTTCATACAGTTCCGACTCTTGAGTGAGATTTATTCAATGAGCCATTTCACCTACATCTTTTCATATTTTTTTCCATGGTGCGTCGTAATTTGGCGCCCTCAAACGGCGCCATTCCATCACTAATCATGTGTATAGTTGTTGTTTTTGTAGGGGTGGGGTCGCAGGGGTTCAATATATAAGCTTTAGAAGGAAAAAAGGGAGAAAAATCGCTAGATACATATGTAGATATCAGAGTTGCGAAAGTGTATTTACGCTTACCCGAAATACCCGGGTAAATGGGTATTTATACTTACGCTTACGCTTACGCTTTCATAAAATACCCGTACGCTTTATTACGCTTTCCTGGCCAAAATACCCGGGTACTAAAAGCGTAAAAATTTGTTACACACGACTCTTTTTTTACAGTTTTGAGAAAGGGTAACAGAGGGTTGTGCATACCTGGTCAGCAGACCGCAACTATAATTATTCATTCCTTAGTTGATAAGGCGCGAGTGGGATACTGCTCGCACTCACAATAAAAGAAACTTATTTAAAAAAGGTGATCTTGCGTATAATACAAGCAACTTAGAACTTCAAGAATTTCAGAGAAATGAATAGCATGTGGTCTGATAAGTATACAAAAACTGTGCACATGCAGTTTTGCACTGCAAATATTGGTAAATATGTATTCAATTTATGTGATAGTTTGAAATTTTGGTGCTTTAGATACAAATGACGATGTCACTGCCATGGGGGCCAGCACAAAGTCAGAGTTAAAGGATAAATACCTAAACATCAGACTTGTCTGATGCTACCGCTGAAATTATAAATGTAACTCATTTATTACTTCACCTATGAGGGAAAACAATAGCGTGAGCGGTATTTCCTCGGTTCCGGTGTGTCGTGTTTTTGTGCTTTTTATGCATTTAGTGTGTGCGGATGCTGTGCACGATGTTTTGGTGTGGGCTGTACAATTTCTAAAGCTATTTCGCTTGTGTGTTGAGCGCTAGAAAGTGCCTGGCGCCAGCGTGTGGGAGCTTTTTGCATCGCTGGTCATGTGAAACGACTGAGAAAAGGTACATATAAGAGACCAAGTGACAGTTTACACGAGTTTTAACACTGAATGACATTTTACAGGGTCTTGTAGCGTCGCTAGTCCGCACCCTTTATAATGACAAGTAAAAACTGGCAAACTTGCCCCTAATACTTTGTGTGACATTTTGTTCACAATCAATGAACACAATTGAGATGCACATGATTTTTTCTGCTTTACAGGAAAACCAGGGGCAAGTGTTATTTTTTCTGCGAGTGCATCATTTATGAATGATTTGACCGGTGTGCGACATTTGCCCAAAATGGTCGTTTTAGAAGCTTATGGCAAATTTCGTCTTCATGATACCGTATTTCCTCGAAATACCCCCTCCTTTAATTAACCCTCCCTCGAAATACCTCCAGGGTCGAGGTCTTTTCGAACTGAGGAAAAATTACCCCCCCCCCTCGACAAAGCCCCCGTCTGGAATAAGGTACACGATGTATGCAAAGTATAATACATGATCAGGGTTGGTTTTAGTAAAATTCTTTTTACTAAAATTGTATTCTATAATTATTTTATTTGTCAATTTTCCATTTTATTTTTATTTTATTTTTCAATTTTTGATTTTACTTTTATTTTATTTTTATTATTTATTGTAGTTTGTGACCAGGATTGGTTTTAGTAAACTTCTTTTTACTAAAATTGTATTTTATTTTTATTAAAATTGTTTTTTTTATATTATTTTATTCTTCAATTTTCCATTTTATTTTTATTTTATTTTTATTTTTTTCTGAGATTTTGCCAACCCTGTACATGATGTATTAATTGATGCCGATATGCATCACAGCTAGTAAGGCTAGTTTGTGTAGCCGAGTGTGCACTGTTTCGCACATACGCCTATTTCGCACAAACGCCCGTTTTGCCCATGCATGAAGCCTGTGTCGCACAAATGCCCGTTTCGCACAGATCTGATGCATGTGCGAGACAGGCGTATGTGCAAAACAGGCCGGTGATTAGGGGGGGGAGGTGCACAGCACTGGGTGCGGCAAACAGTATACCACTAAGGCGGTGTTGTTTCACATGCCTTTGTGTTTGCCGACCACATAACGAAGGGATAGACTCCCCCCATTCATTAGACACCGGGATTACACGATTTTGTCGCACACCGCAGACCCTGCCGAAACCGCAAGAACAATGGCCAGGAGGAATAATGATGATGCAGAACAATGCTTGTCTTGCGGTAATGGCAGAGCACTGCAGAACTTTCATGCCGCAATGATTCATTGATTGATTATGTGAATTGAGTGTTAGTTGAATGTTTATTTATAGCATGATTGCTTATAATAAATTGCTTTGGTTAGATTGTGTTATATTTATAATAGTGAATTTATTTGAATATCAAACTTTAGTAACACAACAAGCAAGCCAAAAATGCAATGTAAAAAACATGAATGGTAGGGGTTAGGAAATGCAAAGTGGTTACCGCAAAGCACACCGAAATGGACCGAAATGGGAATTGAGAATGTAACTAGTGTTGGAAAAAACGCCATGACTTTGGCGCCAGCGCCATGACGCTTTTCCATCACTAATCACAGTGAAACACCGAAATGCAGGAAATGCACCGAAATTGATGCACCGAAATAGAAATTGGAAATGTAACTAGTGTTGGAAAAAACGCCATAATCTTGGCGCCAGCGCCATGGCGCTTTTCCATCACTAATCACAGCAAAACCCAAAATACCCGGGTAAATGGGTATTTATATTTACACTTACACTTTCATAAAATACCCATACACTTTTTTTACACTTTCCTGGGCAAAATACCTGGGTACAGAAAGTGTATTTTTTTCTTTCCGGTGGCCCTGTTTTATGCTTTTGAGAAAGCATAAAATAGGGTCATGTACAAAAAATGCATTGAATGTAGAAAATATGGCAAATGTACAAACTAGCCTTTGATCTACAACCTTTGATCAGTCCTCATGGTATTCTACAGTTTCATCATACTTTTGTAAAAAGGACAAGATCAATGGAAATTCACCAGCTGGACACAAAGTCAACTTTTGCATTGACATTTGCTGCATGTCCATTCTTGCATTTAAACAGTGTGTATCGCATAGCTTAATCACTAAAATATCAACACTGAAAAAGTGCCATTATTAGGGAACTTCATACCACTACAGTATTTGTTACAGCCTGGAATGTTTCATAAAAGGCCGTAAAATGTGAAATAATGCATGAAAATTATAAATAAATTGACCTAAAGGTGAGAACAGCGGTGTTTTCTAATGCTCAACAGTGAGAGCTATTTCTAAAAAAAATTTTTACACTTACACTTTGTTTTACACTTTCCTAGGTATTTTTAAAATACCTTACACTTTTGGTATCCATACTCAAAATTTGGAAAGTGTATTCACACTTACACTTTCCAAAAATACCGGTATTTTAACAACTCTGCCTTCTACTAATGGTCATTGATTGTGCCTGCACAACGATGTCAGTGGCGCAGTTTAAACTCCACTATGTTTTCCAGGATATTGCCATCACATGTGTAGTCATGCCACTGGGTTTTTTGAAAATATTTTTTTATATGACTCAATCTTTACAGCGTTGTTTTTCTCACGTATGACTTCGCGTCTGCACCAAAATCTGGTATTTTTAGTTTGTGTCGTGAAATTTTGTTCCAACTTCAAGCAATTGCTAATATACCGTATTACCTCGAATTAACCTCCTCCTTAAAATGGGCTGGGGAAAAAATACCCCCCCTAGGATGAACCCCCCTCCCTCAAATTTTGCTGGAAAAAATAATAAACCCCCATTCCGTGGGATTACGGTAAATCTTTACACCGTAAAAATGCACATAATCTTAAAATATTTGTTCTTAACCAAAATTTGATCATCGCGCGTAGCGACCAGACCCCTCGCAAAAACATTCAGAAATTAAATTGTTTTGTTGTTGCGTCAGAATCAATCAAATCAAATAGGTTTACTTGACTCAGACCACAAAAGCCAAATGCAAGTAAAATACACAATTCATACCCATCGAGTACTCCTATTTGCGGTCCTAATAGGTGAGTTTTTGTGCGCGTTGTAAACACAGTTGGCGAGGGAAAATATAGAGAAAACACCTAATCTACTTACTATCTTACTATAGAGTGAGCGGCAGACAACATTGCCAAGAACACCGAAAAACAAAACACTCTAGCACCCCACGACCCGGGTTTGTCCACGCTTAAAAACAATTGACAGCGTTTGAGCAAAAAAACGTACATAAAAAGGAAAATCAACAAGCTATATTCTGATGTTAAGTGAAAATCATAATCGTCATTAGAAAGTCTCATTAGTCACAAAAAATCCAATTCTTCTGCAGAGTTTTCCTCTTGCTATTCCAGAGTTTTTCCAACTATTTGACAATTTTTGACATTTTTTGACATTTTTTGACATACTTGAGAACAGGTTTGCAAAGTATTTATTTCCCAGGATTGAATTGTTAAGTGAGATATCTCTCGATTGTTCGATGTCTCCTACCTCATTTTACTACTCATCAGACCTTTCCAAGAGTCACATTTATCACCTTTTTTCACTTTCCATCCCTCACATCATTACCAAAAAAAGCATCATCAACATCATGTGTTGTTGTGTCGCACACTAATAACCTCAGAATTGTAAAAGCCTTTGCAAATTGATACAGTTTTGTACAGTGTAGGTATACATGGTTCTTCTGTTTATCCAGAGTCAGCGTACTGGCTAACCAGGGTTCCCGCTCGCAAACGATGAACCGTCGCTGCTTTCCCCCCAGTTTTCCAGTACTCTGGCCAGATTACCCAGGTGTTGCGATGCATCAATACGCATTTTATGGCATACTGCGGCATCAGAAGCAAGTAGGAAAAACCACAGAGTTGCGAAAGTGTATTTACGCTTACCGGAAATACCCCGGTAAATGGGTATTTATATTTATGCTTATGCTTACGCTTTAAAAAAATATCTGTGCACTTTTTTTACGCTTTCCCCCCAAATTACCCGGGTACTAAAAGCTCAAAACCAATTGCACACGAGCAAGTTTTACGCTTCTGAAAAAGCGTAAAACTACAATAACGAAATTGAACGAGAACACGTGTCAAAAAAACTGCGTGTGCAATAACTCACTGAAAATTGCGACAGAAGTATAAATTGTGTCAAAATATGAGTGTCATAAAAAATTGTCTCTCGATTATTATTGCGGCATCAGATTGGGAATTTTGGGTCAGATGGATTCCAACGACGATGTTGTCGCTGTCGACAGCTAACCCCTGGCCCCAGATTGATTTGGGCAGACATGCCCAAAAAGGGAGGGCATGACAGGCATTTCGTCAATTCGGCATGTCTGGCAATTTGGGATTTCAATGGGAAGGCACGCCCGTGCCCACCCGCCCCTCATGCCAGGCACCTGACAGCTGCCACCCAACCGCCCGGAGATTTAATTGTGTGCCAGGCAGGAGCTGTCAAGTGCCTGGCAGGATGGGCTTGAACATAAGATTTGGATACACAAACATAAGTTTTGGATACAAAAACATAATATTTGGATACCAAAAACATAATATTTGGATACCAAAAACAGAAGATTTGGATACAAGAAAAAAAAGTGTAGGAACGCTCAAACGCGTAGGGCTCCAAATACACTTCCCTTACGCTCAAAAGTGGACCCTACGAAATAGTAGGTATGGATAGATCAGTGGCATTGGTGGACATGGATGGGCAAACGCGACGGATACCGGTAGACTCACTCGTACCGGAGTCACTAAAAAAAGAAAGAACGAGTGAGGTGTCGGCCCCTGATGTGAGCTGCAGCACAAAAAGTGAAAACAACATGGCGCCAGGGAGAAATGAATACCGGCGGCGCAGCTATTCCCGACCAGCAAGAAGACGCAACCGAGCCGAGGTGGAATTTCGCCCCCCCCATGGTGAGAAACGGCGGAAGGGGTTTCTTTCAACGTTTTGGCCATCTGCCAATGAGTATGCCAGCTGGGAAATCAGTGAAACAACCTACCACAAATGCCTTCTCGCAGCCCACTGACATCGAAGACCTGCGCATCCGAATGGCGGCCGCGCAGCGTGCTCGCCAGCGTGGATTTCTGTCCACGCAGGCGAAGTGGGACAATGAGCGCCAGATCCGCCAGTTGGCCAAGGACATGGCCCTGCTGAGCGGAAGGGACTCCAATGTCACCACGATCGTCGTCGACGGCGCCCAAACTACAACACACACTACAAGAGTGCCGCGCCGGCCAGAAACACCCCCTCAGCAGTTGGACGACTCGCCGCCCAATGACCAGTTCGACAAGCTCTCCGCCGACCGCATGGCCGCGGCCACGGAAAGTTACCCAGAGTCAGGTTTGGAGGGGCCGCTGAAATTGGGGATTGAAAGGGTGATAGGGGCCGGCGGGAACTTGTTCGGGCAAACCCAGGGGTTTGAGCACCAGGGATCACAAAACATTGCCGAATCAGAAAACAAAACAAAAGTCAAGCGAATTTTTGAAAATTATTTTCGGGCGCCGAACATTTTCGTCCACGGTGGGGTGTATCACCGTCAACTTCGCACAAGATTTTCACTTTCTACAGAACCGAGCGACCCGAGCTGCACGACGCCCAAGCCGTCCACCATCGACGACTACGTGTTGGACGCCCACGGCCACTTTGACACCATGGCTCAGGGTGCGTTAGCCTCGCGGCGTTATGCTGACCGTTTGAAATCTATGACGGCCGTCACTGAGCACCAAGGCCGCCTTCTCATCGCAGCGCGCTATCAGATCCGCACGCTGGAGGAGCGAAATGCGTTGCTCAGCCGGGCGTGGGAGCGTCTGCGCGTGAAACCCGAGGAGGCCAAGCCCATTCTCCGCGTGTGTTTGACAGATGAGGCCGATTTAAGGCGTGATTTTGAGGAGCTGCGCGCCCGCTCGCATGCGCGTGAAGCTGAAGCACGCGCCGAAAATGGTCGGCTGATGGCCGAGTTGGAGCTAGAGCGGCAGCAGTCGCAGCAGTCCAGCAACCGCCTCGCGGCCCTCGCCGACGCCAACGAGTCACTCGCCGCGCAGCTGTTGGAGTCGCGCGCGTTGTCGAAAGACATGGTCGCGGAGTGGCATGCTTGTCAGCTGCAGCTCGCCGCCGCGCTAGGACACAGCCCCCCGCCGATCAGCGCCGTGCCGCGATGCGTGTTGACCCGCCACGCGTTGCAGCGAGCAGCTGGCAGCAGCGCCGGCAGTGTCGATGTCACCGCCGGGTTAGAAAAGTCGCCGCCAGCCTCGCCACACTCGCCGCGGGTCGCGCCTCTGATTGATATTTTGCCGATTTCTGCCGCGCGGCAGTATGTTTTGACTCAGGGTGATGGGTGTCAACCATTTTTTCCATTTACTAAGGTCCCCCCACTGTTGTCCCCCATTAAGCCGAAGAAAATTCGATTTTCCGAGCCCATTAAGGACCCTTTATCACCTATTCATAAGCCGACGGGTGTCGTGACCTCGCAGTTACCAAAAATTCCGCGCCGCCGCCGCTAATTTTTGGCGTTTTTCGTTTTCGTTTTTAGTGTGTTGGAACTCATCCTACTTACATTTATTTATTTATTTATTTGCATTTTTTCCGTTGGCCCCCTCCGGTTGCCAAGGGGGGGGGGGGGTTGTTGGCGGTGCGCCAGGGGATCGCCCTGTTTTTACTCATATTGATTTCTTTCATGCACATGAGTTGATATTTTCATGTGCACGCGTCTTTTCGTTGTCGCCGACTGCCAATTCGGATGTATTTAAGGCGCTGCGCACTCTTATTTGGTAGTTCAGTCTGGATTAAATTTGTATTTTATTCGCGTGGAGGGTCAGAAAATGAAGTGGAGTTTTTGAAGGCATCTCGATCAACGTCGTTCAGCTCAGTCAAAATCAGTTCAGCGATCTCCGGCGTGCGTCCACTCGACCACTCACGGCACTCAATTTCCACTCGCCAGGAAATTGAGCGGCTCGACGGTGACTCTGCCAAATCAGTTTTGAGCGGCAAGTCACTGTGCTCAATTCCGAGGCACTCGCACTTGCTAGCGAGTGGCTCGGTGAGTGCACGTGAGTGGTGAGCGGCACTGCATGAGGAGTGAGCATCGGGAGTTGTATGAGCGGCAGTGAGCGGCCGTCGAAAGTCATCTTCGCATTCTTCACTTTCCTCCAGTTCTTCGGACACGCGTTTCAGCGGCTCAGATGAGCGTCACGCACACGACCAGGTTTAGTGCTTTTTGACAACTTTCGTTTTGAGCATATAAGTTTCGTTTCCGATTTTTTGTCAGCAATGCATATGTCCATAATGGGCTCACGCACTGAAAATCAAAGTACCAAAAATTTAAGTACCGTGTCAAATATTATAGTGTCAAATTTTCCACCCTGCACTCAACAAATTACAGTGATGAAACTGGGTGGGTTACCCTAGATGACATTTCTGCACTTTAACTCCATTTTCAAATTATGGACTGATTGACTTTTAGAAGTGGACGCCTCATTTAAAATAACAGCTGCAATGAAAAGGCGGGAATCCTCAATGCAAGTAGTCTCAGTTGAAATCCTTTCAGTTGTAAATAGCAGTGTGCAATAAAATATGACCGCTCTACAAGTTCACTCGCCCTGCAAATGTGCACTCCAGATTAGGGTTCAAACGGGATTGACTTTTCGGGATCGGGATTCACTTTTTGAGATTTCGGGATCGGGATCGGGATCGGGATTGGGGTTTCGGGATCGGGATCGGGATTGGTATTTTGAAGTTTCGGGATCGGGATCGGGATCGGGATTGGCCGGGATTGGGGTCACGGGATCGGGATCGGGATTGGCATTTTTTCGGGATCGGGATTGGGGTGTAGGGATAGAGATTTTCGTCACTGTTCTGGCATTCACAGTTGTTCATAAAGGTCTCGAAACACTGTTGGATGCCAGAAAAGTGACATAAAATGGACGCTGGGGGTTTGCGTTCACATTTTTGCACGCAAAAATTTCATTTTTTTTACTTTTTATAATTTTCACTATTTTTTCCGGGATCGGGATCCCGGACTTGGGAGATTCTCGGGATCGGGATCGGGATTTGAAAGTTTTCGGGATCGGGATCGGGATTGGTATTTTTGGATTTCGGGATCGGGATCGGGATTGGGGTTTCGGGATCGGGATCGAGACTGCTAAATCCCGGAATTTCACGGGATCCGGGATCGGGATCGGGATCCCGTTTGAACCCTACTCCAGATAGCATTGAAAAATGGGTGATTCTGACAAAAATAAAATTATCTAAATTTTATCCCAGAAAAACTCTCAAAATCTCTGTTATATGTATTTCAATTTTGATATTAAATTCTGGGATGATTTTTTAATTATATTTTCCCAAAACCACTCATTTTCCAATAATAGCCTGGGTCATAATAACCTGTAGACTGCTACTATTTACTTGCAGCCAGCCTACTTGCAGGACGGTACAGGGTCAATAAAAACCGGTGAAAGTAAAACTAGAGATCGAGACCCCAGCAGAGGAGGGGTAGGGCAGTTTCACTGCGCGCCCTGCGACTGCCCCCGCGTCTCTTCCTGCGGCTGTTTGTGCGGCTGCGCGTCCGCTTGCGCCTCCGCCGCCGCCCTGCTGCACTCGAGCACGAACTCGTTCGCCTGGCGCCAGTCCCGCACCCTGGAAAGTGCCCTGTAAAGTGTCGAATGTCATACTAAGTGTCCAAAGACATGGAAAATGCCCTGTAAAAAGGTTAACGGACATCACTCTTGTTATGATAAATTTGTGCGAAAAATGGAGTTTTGAACATGAATTTTTAGTAAAAAGCTTGAAAGCATGAAAACGTTTCACCTTTTCTTTGTCATTATACTGTAACGTACGTTTGCCATTTCGCAGGGCATTTTACATAACTTTAGACACTTTGTATGACATTGGACATTTCACAGGGCATTTCCAGGGTGCGTGACTGGCGCCTGCTTGAGCGCGCCGCCCTCCTTGATGGTGCGCGCATCCATGATCTCTGGGGAGGACACGAGCGGCAGGAACACCGCCGCGAACTCGGCCGAGTAGGGCGGCGAGATGATGTCCAGCACCTCCATCGTGAAGTAGCTGCCGGGGGGGGGGGGGGCACGTTCAGAACGGTTCGGAATGATCAGACATTTTTCGACTGAGACACCCCACAAGCGAACCAGAACACGCGAACACGCCATTTGTGCTAACTACAGTTTAGCCCCCACCGCGACCGGACGCCCACTTGGCGAATTTACAGGGTGGCGCACGTCAGGCGCACGCTTTCAATCTGCTCCAAACACGTAAATTTTGAATGAAAAGTGCCCAAATTTGGTACGGCAGTAGACAGATGTACCCCATTTGTTGTGTTAAGTGCACGGTTTCATATCGTAAGATTTCATGTTGGAATGTAAAATGTCATACAAATTTATAATTTGTTATGTTATGTCAAAATTTCACTAATAAGATCTTCTTTTTCTATTGACACTTGACACTCGACTTGTCACTTGACACTCGACTTGACACGGCTCGGGACCGGCCCGTGCGGTGCTGCGGCGCACGAACCGAATGAGACTGGTGTCCACGTCTCCCTGGTCGTAGGTGTGTCTGAGCCACTGGGTGACCTCGAGGGCGCAGCCGTGGGCGGCCAGGTGCACGAGTCTGTCGACGAGCATGCGCTGCCGCTGCAGCAGGCGCTCGCCCAGCGCGCACTCGGCGTTGGCCGCCACCCGCCGCAGCAGCCCGGTCAGCAGCTCCAGCTGCCTGCACAGGGTGGGGGGGGGGGTGTGACTGGTGGGGGAAAGGGCCGGAAAGGGGCAGTGCACTATTCCGCATGTAAACCCATCCCGCATGTTGACCCGGAATACATTTAATTATACCTGGCATGTTGAAAATAGGCAATAAAACACATGAACTATTTAGTTATTTTGAAGGTGAAAATCTATAAGAAGTATGAAAGTCAGGGAATTTTGGTGAAAATTAGGGTAAAATTGCTCAAAAGCGCTCCAGATAGCTAGATAGCTAGGCAATTTGCGGGTGGGGGGGGGGGGTGTTCGGGGGAATGTAGCCCAAAAAATTGCGCCAGGGATAGATAGATAGCTGGGCGGTTTGGGGTGATGTTACCCACCCCCTTTCGTACCCCTGCAGGCATAATGTGTCTATAATGGGTCTACATGCGGAATGGGCTTTGATGCGGAATGGGCCCTAGCCCCGGAAAGGGGCCCGAGTGCCAATGGCGCCATAGCGTGGGCCTAAAATGGCCCCAGTGACATGGTGCCATTTCATCACTAGTGACATACGATGGCAAACAAAAAAATGTTTTAAAATTTCGAATCTTACAAATTCAATTTGTACCTATTAAATTTTTTCCAGACAACTTCGAAAATGCACAAATTTAGTAGGAAAAATCGAAAACTATTTTCGAATTTTTTTCAAAAACTCCTTGAAAAACACTTGAAAATAGGGTTTGCCACCCATAGGGTTCGCCGCCGCCAGCGACAAGGCGACCGCAGCCAAGACAACGCACTTGTGGTGCATGAGCGGGTGCGCCTGGGCGATCTCGTCCAGGATGGCGAAGTGCACCGGCACCGAGTCTGGGTGTCTGTGGAAGTAGTCGGGCTCGTGCAGCGTGACCGACACGAAGTGCAGCAGCCCCCAGGCCACGGCCGGCTGCGAGCGGATCGCCGCCAGCACGTCGCCCAGCTCGGCCACCAGCTCCGACGAGAACGTCTCCCCGCCGCCCGCGCCGCCGTGACGTCTGCGTTACACGACTGCACACTTGAGAAGCCCGACGCACAACGTCCAGTCCGGTCCAACGGGGCAGTCCCGAGCCCTGAAGAGTGTCAAATGTCATGTAAAGTACCAATCAAAACAAAAAAAGGAAAACTGAACTTTTCATGACAATTGACAAATTTGTATCACATTTGTCATGACATTTGACACTTTACAGGGCTTGGTACTAGTACATGACAACAAAATCATTAAAAGAAATGGCCGGCGGCAGGGGTCTCGAATGGGGGGGGGGGTTACCTGGAGCGATTTTTGCAAAACTATACCCCGATTTTCGCTCAAATTTTTTCATTTTTTCATACCTTTTTATAGATTTTCACTTCCAAAATCATGGTTCTGGTTCCTAATTGCCCATTTTCAGCTATATTGAGTACTATATGCTCTTGTATACCCATTTTGAGCCATTTTACACCTACTTTTGGCGATTTTTCTCGCTTTTCTTCCTTCTATGATCCGAAAAAGCCTATATGTCGAACAACCACAACCCCCCCCCAGAAAATTTTTCAGCTATCTATCCCTCCAGAGGAGCGATTTGCTATATATCCAACCACTCGGAGGGTCAAAATTCAAGATACCCTGGCCGGCGGTTTTTTATATTTTTTTAAAAAGAACATTCAAAATGCATGCGCTTTCTGCGCAGCAGCAGGCGCATGGCATTTTCTTGGGCATGCCGCCAAACGCTAACAGCGCCACAGAATAATGGCGCAAATCGCCATGGCTCTTTTGCGCTGGCGCCAGCGCCAAGTCGCTTTCACAGCACCAGTGCCAGTGGACGAAGCACGGACCTGCCCTGGCAGAGGTCGCTCATGCTGGCGATGGCGGCCTCGGTGGCGGGCAGGTCGTCCCTGTTCCAGCGGGGCCCGCCCTCCTGCAGCAGCGAGCGCGGCCACAACACCGACGCCGCCGACAGCAGGCTGATGTAGCTGCGCAACAACGGTGGGACACTAGAAATGACGTAGACTCCCTAGACATGTAAACCCGCTCGACATGTAGACATGTTGCAGGGGCAAGGACGCAGGATTTTTGAGCGGGGGGGGCGGATTGTATACGGATCCGGGCGAACGGGGGGGGCCCTAAATTTTGGGCCTCTAGTGAGGGATGGAGCCATGGCGCTGGCGCCATCTGTAGGCCCCCCCCCCTGCGTACGTCCTTGTGCAGGGGTCTCTAGCGGAGTGGAGCTGCCCCCCCCCCAAATCGGCCAGCTATCTGTCTATTTACGTGGAACAATATATATTTTCAGCGATATTTTACTGACATGTCGGGCGGGTTTACATATCTACAGGCACAGGGCCCTACAAAAAACTCGAGCAGTCGCAAGACTGGAATGGGACGCACATGTTGCGTCGCTCCTGGCTGAGGGTGACGGCTGGCCGGGGCCGGAAGAGGCAGTCGACGAGCAGCTGCACGAAGGCGGGCTCCCTGAGCAGCTCGAGGGCGGGGGCGGGGCCGCGCTCGCCCGTGCACACGTACGCCTCGTGCAGCAGCGTCGCGTCGGCCGGGTTCAGCGCGCGCTTGTGCAGCATCGACTCGAGCGCGCTCAGCAGCGCCTGCGTGCAGAGAACACTGCGCAAACGCACGCAAACACTCGTGCTCAATGTTTAAACAACCTTTTTACATCGTGTCCACTTATATAGAAAAGTACATTTTCGTAAAGGCATTGGATATACTCCGCGGACCGCACGCAATATTTACATTTTTCTACTGGAAACATTCTACCATGATGTAACCATTAAGAAAATCAAAATATTTCCAAAAATAAAAAAAAACGTTCCAGGAAAAAAATACCCGCCGCACGCATTTATTTTTTACATTTCAGCTGTTCGTTTTGTGAACGTGCGTTATCAATTGAAGTTGACGCACGTGCGGGTAGACGGGGGCGTGGTCGCTGGCGTCGGGGTTGTCGGCGCTCGTGCCGCGCGTGTTCAGCACGGCGAGCGTCAGCGCCGTCGTGTCCCGCGGCACCAGGCTGCGCAGCTCCTGCGACGATGAATGCGTGTTTGGCGCGCACTGATGAAAGTTATACCTAGTACACGTTACAGAATCTACCATAATCTATCTGAATAAATGAAGACATTCATTTTCTCTCATCACATCACATTTTTCCATTTTTGGTTAATTTGGTGCACATTTTGTAACGTGACCTTGTTCATCAAAATATGGTATCATTCATTGTATACCGTTGTGCCCGTCCAGTATAAATACAAAAATAACGAAATTTAGTTCTTACAACAACACGTTTCCGAATGAGTGATGTCGCACTTCGAAAAATTTCCTCAAACTTCCAAATATTTTTCAATCAAGAAAAAAATTTGAATGAAAAACGTGCGTGAGCAGCACCTGTGCGAGGAAGCAGAGTGCAGCCGGCACGCCGTTGGCGCCCTGGAGGCAGTCCCGCACCCTGTAACATGCCATGTAAAATGTAAAATGTCATGCAAAGTGTCTAAAGTCATGGAAAATGCGCTGAAAAATGGCAAACAACGCCTATCATTTCACAGGACATTTTCCATGACTATAGACACTTTGCATGACATTTGACATTCACTTGACATTCGCCAGGCTGCGGGACTGGCGCCTGGTCGTGGCGGGCGCCCTCGAGCCTGGCGGCGAAGCGGAGCAGGGCGAGCGCGTACGCGTAGGTGGCCTCGGTGTGGCCGGCCACGCGCGCCAGCTCGCTCAGGGCCGCGCTGAAGGCGGTCGTGCGCCACGTGTGCGTCCTGGTCGACGCGTGCAGCACAGACTTGATGCTCGAGATCAGCACCTGCGCGGCAGGGTTAATGAGATGATATAATTACCGTACATCCTTGAATAAAGACCCAGGGGAGTTATTTTTCGTCAGACTTTTCAGACTGGGGAGTTATTCGAGGGGAGGAGTTAATTTTTCCGTCAGAATTTTGCGTGATCAATTTATTTACGGTCTAAATGGGCTTGAATTAGTTTCAGAAATCTTAAGTTGTAATACAAATTCCGTAAGTGACACTATAAAATCAGTGCTGTACAATGAGGGCTAGATGGAAAATAGACGGTATATGAGGTATTTAGGTAATCATCCAAGTAGCCAAGAACTGCACCAAAACGTACACCGGAAAAGATCTCTAGCTGCTGGGCGGCGGTGTGCACGTTGCAGATCTCGTGCTGGAAGCCCGAGTCGGAGCAGAGCTTGATGGCGAAGTTGAGCATCATGCAGTCGGGGTAGAGCTCGGTCAGCTTGTAGATCATGTCGCGCCAGCGCCGCTGCTGGATCAGCTCCGGCAGCCAGGCCATCTCCGCGTCGATGTTCGCCTGCGAACGGACACACTCGGCTGCGATGCGAGTGCCACTGCACCTGGTTGAGGATGGCAAAACGTTTTCGTTTTTATTTCATCCTTAGAAAAACACATATTTTTTCTATAGAAAATTGTTTGAAAAAGTTTGTTTCCCGCATTTTTTTGTTGAGCATACACATTTCATAAAATGAAAACGTCAATACCACACGGATCTATCAGTAGCGGCAGAACAAAATGTGCAACTGTACCTGTGGTAACAATTTGGAAGGACGTAAAATATAAAAGATGTAGGTATTCAAAATTCACCAGAAATAATTTCGTGAAAGGTATTTAAAAAATCGAAAACAAAATTCGAAAATTCAAACGCTTTTTTCGGAAATTTTTTCGTTATTCGCATAGTCTTAGAAAAAAAACACATTTTTATTTAAGCGCTTTTTTAAGAGGGTTTGCCATCGTTACGTTTTTTGTAGATGTACACAGGAATTTGAGACCATAGCCCAACTTAAACACGCTACAATACCTATACTACTGTCCTTTTGAATGGTCAAATGGACAGACCTGCGAGAGGAGGCGGTCGGCGATGTGCGGCTGGAAGTGCTGCAGCGCGAGCTGGCACACGGTGCCCTCGAACAGCTCCTGCACCGCCTCGGGCGCCGTCTCGAACGGCAGCAGCCACTCGCCCAGCAGGTTGCACATCTGCGCGGGCGCGCCACACTTTTCGGCATCACCGCTTACGAACAGAGATCGAGCAACCCTGCGTTACTTCCGCTGTCCTGTGCCTGTAGTCATCTATATCCGCCAGTCATGTATTTTTATCCGCGACTCATCTATACCCGCCAGTCATGTATTTTTACCCACTAGTCATCTATACCCGCCAGTCATGTATTTTTACCCACTAGACATCTATACCCGCCAGTCATGTATTTTTACCCACTAGTCATCTATACCCGCCAGTCATGTATTTTACCCACTAGTCATCTATACCCGCCAGTCGTGTATTTTTACCCGCTAGTCATCTAGGCGCCCAAGGGTTGTCATGGCCCAGTGGGCAGCGGGACGCACCTGCGGCATGGCGTGATAGTTTGCTGCGAGCAGCGGCACGGCCGCGTCGGGGTCGCCGCCTGCCGTCGTGTACTGCAGCAGCGTGTCGCACAGCTCCGGCTCCAGCACGTAGTCCGGCTCTGCGCAGCACAGCACTGGGCTCACAGACTCATGCTACTGGTCTCAAGTAAATTACGACTCTGACATAATGGCGCCCCAGACACACTGGAGGATGTCGACTGGTTTCGGTGTCAACTCGATTTTAGTCCACTTTAGATCACAAGACAATACAGAGTGTAATGAGCTGTGATAAGTGGCACAACCCACTCATAGTGGCTGCAAGAGGAACCAATTGAAACTACCGCCGCGCAGAAAACGACACGCGAACTGGAGGGCCACTTAATTTTTAAATCATTTTTCAGACCAATGTTTACCCGTGGGTAACTTTTATACCCACTTCAGATTAGGGTTAGAAAAAAACGTTTTTTTAACTCGATGTTTTTTTTATAAAAAAAACGTTTTTTTATAAAAAAACGTTTTTTTAAATAAAAAACCTTTTTTTTTATAACAAAACGTTTTTTTTTAAAGCTCCCAGATATGACCTTGTGTCAAAATATATAGGTATATCAGACAGTGGCAATACTCTGTGATGTTATATATGACCATATAATGGCTGTTGAGCCATGGGATAGCGTTATAAGTAGGGTTGGAAAAAAAACGTTTTTTTTTAACTCGATGTTTTTTTTTAAAAGCTCCCAGATATGACCTAGTGTCAACATATATAGGTATATCAGACACTGGCAATACTCTGTGATGTCAAATATGACCATATAATGGCTGTGGAGCCATGGGATAGCATTATAAGTGGTGATTTGTGTCAAAAATATCCATTTTTCGTCGACATATCGTTCGTATATCGCCTTATAGTCGAATGTTTGTGACTTCAGGTAAAGTTTGGCACGGAATGGTGATCAAACAAAGTTATAAAAGGAGGTTGTTACTTTGGGAGTGAAGTTACACACTGTGGAGGTACATGGAAGCACATTACCTCAATATTATATATTACAGCAACATATGTCGGCTTATTCACCCATGGTAGCACATAGAAATGGATGTTTTGATACTAAAAATGCAACAAAACCAATGAAAACAACCACCAATGTCAATTTGTGTGTGAAATTGCGTGCTTGCGCGCAAAAATTTTGCAAAATACCTAGTGCTTAGTACTAAAAATTTTGGCCGATGTTTTAAAAAAACAAAAACATTTCGGACGTCATGTTTAAAAAAAAAAAAAACGTTTAAAAAAAAAAAAACGTTTAAAAAAAAACATCGGCCAACCCTAGTTATAAGTGGTGATTTGTGTCAAAAATATCCATTTTTTTGTCGATACGTTCGTATATCGCCTTATAGTCAAATGTTCGTGACTTCAGGTAAAGTGTGGCACGGAATAGTGATGAAACAAGGTTATAAAAGGAGGTTGTTACTTTGGGAGTGAAGTTACACACTGGAGGTACATGGAAGCACATTACCTCAATATTATATACTACACTGACATATGACAGCTTATTAACCCATGGTAGCATATATAAATGGATACTTTGATACTAAAAATGCCACAAAACCAATGAAAACAACCACCAATGTCAATTTGTGTGTGAAATTGCGCGCTTGCGCGCAAAATTTTTGCAAAATACCTAGTGCTTAGTACTAAAAATTTCTGTCTGTTTAAAAAAAAAAAAAAACATTTCGGACGTACTTTTTTAAACAAAACGTTTTAAAAAAAACATCGGCCAACCCTACTCCAGATAAATATTTGAGAAATTGGCAAAATTCCAAATAAATTGGAAAATTTTGGCAAGCAACCAACGCGCGAACTTGGTCTCGCAGTCGCGTCTGACGTGCTCGGGCGGCGGCGGCGGGTCGTCCGCACTGGCGTCCCTGTGCCGCCCGCTGCGCTCGGGGCTGTGCGCGTCGCCGCCGCTAGACGAGCGAGACTCGGTGCGGTCGCGCTGGGATGTAAACGATAGTGAGATGAGACTAATTTTGTGGATGCAAATTCACTCATTTGCTATTAGTTTTGCAGCCACATTGCAGCTGCACACACACACACACACATTAGTTGACAAAGACACCAAACGTCAACTGGTTCTCATCCCTATACAAAGTTTGCTCACGAGCAAAAGCAGTGTAGAAACAAACATTGCGGTATGCGCAATACAATGCACAAGGCCGTAATGAAGTAAAAATACGTGCAAGGTTACTCACCAGCAAACTTCGAATCGGGACGGGGACCAGTCGACACTGTGTCATTGCTAACAAGTGCAGGGCTATTGAAATTCGTCAGACGCTCACGCGCGCACACTGAATTACGGCCCATTGACCCTACACACGCTAGTTGACATCGACAGCAAATGTCAACTGGTTCCGTTCCTAATTCAAAGATTGCGTTTGAACGTCATTCGTCCACTCGTCAGCAAGCATCGAATCGGGATCAATACCAATTGACATTTGGTGTCGATGTCAACTAGCGTGTGTGGGCCCGTTGGCGCACCGTTGCAAGTGCAAGTGCAAAGTGTAACGAACGGGTCCGGACGTCAGAATTATAAAGTCAGTTAAAACGTTTATATTTACGACTTTACTGACTTCAGAGTCGTAATTCGGACGAAATTCGGACAAATCGGCACAAATTCGAACACTTTATGACCATTTGCTTGTCATATCGTCTCCGCACCTAATGTTTTAAAAACATCAGGACACTTTCAATTCAGCCCCTGACTCAAGAGATCTGACACCTAGTGAAGCATGTTATGAGAAACGTACCTTCTTTATTTTGTCAAAAATATTTTTGAAATTTTTTTAAGGGTACATCTAGGGATCATCTTCAAAAACGAAGAGAGAAAAATTTATGTAAAATCCACTCGTTTTAAAGATATTGTAGTTCACCTGACGCATATTTGTGTAAACCAAAACTGAATTCCGACATGGTAGAAAGTGTTCCGATGTTTTTGGGTGTGTGGGGTGGGCCAATATCATCGTGCGTTGAAAAACAGTTTGAACGTTTTGCGCTTTCTGACATGTCCGAAATAAAAACAGTTCGATCGTTTTTCAGTTTCTGACATGTCCGTAATAATTCGGCCTGGGCATAATCCGAGCAATTCCGCCTGCGCGCAAAAAGACCGGACTTTGTGAAGGTGGAATTGAAATGGAGGTCGGTTCGGACGATTTTGAATTCCACCTACCCTTTCAATTCCGCCTTTGAATTCCACCTACCCTTTCAATTCCGCCTTTGAATTCCACCTACCCTTTCAATTCCGCCTTTGAATTCCACCTACCCTTACAATTCCGCCTTTGAATTCCACCTACCCTTACAATTCCGCCTTTGAATTCCACCTACCCTTTCAATTCCGCCTTTGAATTCCACCTACCCTTTCAATTCCGCCTTTGAATTCCACCTACCCTTTCAATTCCACCTACCCTTTCAATACCGCCTTTGAATTCCACCCATGCAAAAATCGTCCGAACTTCCCGTTACACTTTGCAGTGTGCGGTGCGCCATTAAACAAGAATAATCGTCTCACAGGTTTGGCAGACAGCGCAGAGTGCCTGCTGCTGGAGGCGTCGGAGCTGCACTCGCTCTCGTCCATCCCGTCGCACAGCAGCAGATGGACGCAGCCACCTGCGCCAAGGGGCAGTCCCAAGTAGGTCTCGAAATTCGATTTTTTTTGAACTCGAGTTTGAGTCGCAACCCTAAAATTTTTCCGGTCGAGTCGGCGAGTCGAGACGGGCGAGTCAGTGAAAATTCGAGTCGAGTCAGGCAAAAATCTCGAGTCTCGAGTCGAGTCAGATGCGTTACTCTTTGGCTTGATGCTTGGCAGAAATTTCAGATACTGGTTTCTCTACCGATGTTCTCACACACACTTAATGAAGTCTAAATGCCAACAGTTCATTTTAATATCAAAATAAAGTTTAAATATAACTTACATGTTCACTTCAAAAACACATGGGGGTATTTCAAGGGGGGTATTTCAAGGAAATACGGTATCATGCATATGGTGTGGAAATGCGCACTCGTGCGCAAAATTTTTGAAAAGTATGTCAAAAAATTCATATTATAATTGAAATTTTTGGACATTTTTCAATGGGAGCCCCGACTCGAATTTTGCCAAAATTTCGAGTCGAGTCAGGCAAAAACCTCGAGTCTCGAGTCAGGGCCATATTTTACCAGTCGAGTCGGTACCTCATTTTACCCTCAAGTCACGAGTCGATTCGAGTCGAGTTCGAGCCCTAGTCCCAAGCCCTGGAAATTGTTAAGTTAAGTGTCAAATGTAAAGTCAAATGACAATCGTCATGCTAAGTGTCAAATGTAAAGTCAAATGCATGACAATTGACAGTTCACTTTGCATTCGACTTTACATTTGATACTTGACTTTACATTTGACACTTTGCATAACAATTGACATTTGACTTTGCATTTGACTTTACATTTGACACTTTACAGGGCTCGGGACTGCCACCACGGGGCAATCTCAGACCCAGTAAATGCCACGCGGAACGGCCAACTCTGCATTTTCCATCACTTTAGACACTTTGCATGTCAATTGACATTTTACAGGGTCTGGGACTGCCCCCAGCACTACCACCAAATGACAATGCACATTCCGCTTCTCGAACACCACGCACAAATATACAGAACCGACATCAGCTGATGCGAATTCAACGCGACAACGCTATTTTACTCGTTGCATCAAATATTTACAACAAACAGTTTTTTTACTCTGAAATAAACCAACGTCAGACAAAGATTTAACAAAAAAAACTTTCCACAACACAAATGGCAGTCGGAAAACAGTGAAAATGCAATGCAACACAAAACTATCAGTGGATACAATTATGTAGCACTAAAATGAAGCACCATTCAAAGGCCGCACCCAGGAAGGGGGGGGGGGCAAACGCACCCCCCCCCCCATTCTTGACCGGACATAACAGAAGCCAGTTTGGCGCATCTTATGTTTCACCCCCGCAGGGGGGGGGGGGGGCATTTTTATATAGTCTGTCGAAATTTTGTCTGTCCACATCTAGGTGTATCAAATCATGAGTGATCAAGGCATCGCACATATAAAGTACAATATAAAGGTACTTCATTTTCATCACAAAAAATCGTTTAAACATCGAAATATTTGTCGCCACAAAAATACCATGTGAAAGCCATTTTACATTTACATGGGCGAGTCCCCGACGACGGGAGATCTCACTCGAAGAAAGCAACAATACAATACCGTAAAATATCACAAACGCACAAAAACTATGCCCTCTGGTACTGAAATTGTTCTAAAAACGTCAGGCACGATTTTTCCTTTATTTTTAACTGGCACGCATCATTTTCTGAAACATTTTGCTCTGAGATCGGGTAAGAAAAATCACTTTTCTCTGGTCTGGCCGGTGCGTATCGACTTTTGGAGCCTAGTCGTTTTTTCATTCCTTTTTCTGAACGAAAATTATCCGTCGCAGATGAAGTTTGATCGTTCTTTTGATCTGTGAAATGCATTAATAAGTGGAGCTGGGATAAACGAGTATGAAAACGGCAAATATAATAATTATTATCTGAATTGCCAGCAAAAACACTACTGAGCTTGATAAATATTCGTTTCTCATTTCCTTTGCGGCCTTGCACACAAATAAAATATGCATCCGTTTAAACAGTCCGGAAATATTTAAAATATTTACTCTCCTATAGTGAAACAGTGGTAAAATATGGGGTAAAAGCGCCAGGGTCCACACACTGGATGTCAACTGGTTTCAGTGTCAACTCGATTTTAGCTCAATTTAGTTTTTATCGGACGTCAACTGGGCCAACTGGTTTTCATTAATCTTCATTTGAAAATAGAGTTGACACCGCAACCAGTTGACATAAAGTGTGTGGCACCAAAGCACCAGGTAAGTGAAAAGTCGCGCAATGAATCAAACGTCTGTCTGTTGGCTCACGGGAATTTCCAACGCACAACAAAATTGTGTCGCGCAGTTTTTGCAGGAAGTGATGGAATGGCATTATAGTGCTGGCATCATTTGAGGCTGTTGCGGTATTCCATCACCAGTGTTGACTCCTGCACAACAAACTTTTGTTGCACAAAAAACTGCGCGACAAAATGTGTGTCGTGCACAAGTGGTGCCATGGCACCAGGGACGTATCCAGGATTTTTGAGCGGGGGGGGGGGGGCTCAGTCCCCCCCCCTAAAATTTTAGCTACATATTCACGGAATGGCGCCCTGGCGCTGGCGCCATTAGTAGGCGCCACGCCATGGCGCCATTGGCGTTGTCGTCAGCGCCATGGAACGCTGTATATGTATGTAAATATACATACAAAACAGCAAAAAGCACAACATTGTGTGTATTTATCACGATTTGCGGCCACATGGAGCAAATCTGATGATAATACCTCAGGTCTGGTGAAGAATGCGCGCTTGCGCGCAAAATTTTTTACGTCGACGTTGAAAAAGTCGCATTTTCCGGTCACTTTCTAGTCTCGCCCCAGGAGGGGGGGCTGCAGCCCCCCACCCCCCCCTGGATACGGCCCTGCATGGCACAACACCCTGGCGCCCTTAAATGGCCACAACACCACGGCGCCATTCCATCACTACCTGCGCGACAAAGTTGTGTCGCGCAAAAACTGTGCGACACGATTGTGTTGTGCGTTGGAACTTATTCCGACCACTGTCTGTTGGCATGATATACGGAGAACGATGATGATTTACGGCGATGATTCACGGTTAACAGATTTTACATTATTTGTGTATAAAGATTTTCAAACTAGCGTCGTGTGCCAAAAATATTCTCAAAAAGTTATTTACGCTTGTTATTTAACGCTTACCTACCGCTTGTTATTGATCGCTGAAGGAAAAATTTCCGGCATATTTGTATTTTTCACTGTTCAAAAACCTTGTCATTAACTTCGAACATTTTGATCTCAAAACAAAGCGACGAACCCGTGCACACAAAATCCCCAGCATCAGAATTCACTTTGGTCGGCTTTCGAAACGGCGTACTCACAGCGTTGGAACTGGCAAATTTTTGAAAGTATGGCGACGTGGCGCCACTCTGACTGGCGCCAGCGCCATCGTTGTCGGAGTCGGCGCCAGTGGCGACGCCATAGATTCTGGCAATGTCTACCAAGGCCCACTGCGCGTTTGATCCGCGCTGCATTTGCACCTGCGACATGCACATGTAGCCTACATAGATGCGTCAAGGGACATTTATTCACACACGTACTAGTTGATAACGACACCAAATGTCAACTGGTTCTGATCCCAATTCAAAGCTTGCTGAAAAGTAACACTACACATTATTTTGGTATACACATATGCTTCATGCCGGCCTTGCACACTGCCAAGGACGTATCCAGGGTAACGATGGCAAAAAAAGATTCGAAAATTCGAAAACATTTTCGAATTTTCGAATTTTTTCGGAATTTTCGAATTTTTATTTCACCCCTAGAAAAAACACTTAAAAATCGATTTATTTTTCAAAAAATTCGAAAATTCAAAAATTCGAAAATTCGAAAATACTTTTCGAATTTTTTAGGAAATTGAAGGCAAAACAACGCACTCATAGGTTCAACGTGCTAAATAAAACGACAAATGATACGCGATGCGTATGAAAAAACGAAACAAAACAAAAAAACGTCCAAAAACGTTGAAATGTATAATGTGAAATGTCTTGCAAGTGTCAAAAGTTATGAAAATGCCCTGGAAAATGGCTAACATATTTGAAATTTTCAACAGCATTTCCATGACTTTAGACAACACTTGACATTTCACAGAGCATTTTACAGGTGTCTGGGACTGCCCATAGGAACTGCACATATTTATAAGTAAAAGGGATGTGATCAAAGATATACTCCAGCCACATCACACCTTACAATGAAATCTACCATATCCCATCTGAATAAAAGAACCAAAATTAAAAAAAATTCATCATATTTATCAAAGCAATTTGATAAATATAATTTAAAAAATGTTATCGTTTGTCCTTTTATTCAGATGGGATATGGTAGATTTCATTGTAAGGTGTAATATTGCTGGAGTATAAGAGTGGTTTCGAATATTGGTTTGAGAAGTACACGTATCTTGTGAAGTTAGCACTGTATGCACTGAGTACACTCAGTGTGTCACCCACTTCCAAAACAGTCCAAATTCTGTGTTTACAGCTTCAGATTCAATATTTTTCCAAAAAAATTCGAAAATTATTTGAAAAAATTCGAAAAATAGCCCAAAAAATTCGAAAATTGCCAAAAAAGATTCGAAAATTCAAAAATTCGAAAATTAAATTCGAAATTCGAAAATGAATGTCAGGAAAAATTCGAAAATTCGAAAACTCATCTTGGAAAAAACACTTAAAAATTTAAATACTTTTTTTTGGAGGGTTTGCCATCGTTAATCCAGGGGGCGGGGGGGGGGGGCTGCAGCGGGATGAGACCAAAAAAGTCCAAGAATTTTTTTCGATATTTCTTAAAATATTTGCGCGCAAGCGCGCAATTTCTTCCCAATGCATTGTCTTTTTAGCGGATCGGTCCCTGTAAACCAATATCCTCGGAAATGAACACATTTTTGTGACTTTAGCTGTATATGTATCCATATTTACATACATATAAAGCGGTTCCTGGCGCTGGCGCCAACGCCAATAGCACCATGGCTTGGCGCCTTTGTAAAGCGCCAGGCCAAAACGCCTTTTCGCCCCTATAAAGGGAAAAATGTTAGGGGGGGGGCTGAGCCCCCCCCCCGTTCGCCGGCCCCCGTAAACAAGCAGCCCCCCCCGCTCAAAAACCCTGCACACTGCACATGAAGTAATATTTTTTCACTACTACAGCTTCATTTGCAACACGATTCAACACTTTTGCATTTGAACGTCGTTCGTCGGTTGGTCAGCAAGCTTTGAATTGGGATGGGAACCAGTTGACATTTGGTGTCAATGTCAACTAGCGTGTGGAGGGCCAATACTCACTGGACAAACTCACAACAGATTGCTTGTTAGGGTTCAGAGGGCTGGTGCATTTGCGTTTGTTGCCCACGCTGCGCCGCCGCTCTGCATTTCCACTGGGACTGCCCCCGTTGTTGTCGCTGCGACATGTTTTTGAGCATTGTCGATTTTATGAAAAAAAATATTTAGTTCAATGTTTGATCTATTGAGAAAGTTCCACCGAAGTGAATGTTTTTAGTTCACGCTAAACGCGATTTGCGCCACACATTCAAGGAGAAAGTTTGTTCCCATGCACAAACGGGTGCAATTGCAAATTTCACGAAAATGTGGTTTCGAGTTCGAATGGGCAACTACCTACCTCAAAGGGCTTCTGGCGGTCACATTTTTGGCTGCATAGCTGAAGGCAGAGTGCACTTGGCTCCTTGCCAACTCTGTGTCCATGGCCTTCTTTGGCGGCGACCCTTGCGACCAAATGCTCCACGCAGGGTGTTCCTGCAACAATGGGGTCTCCAGTGGAGAGTTGGGGGGGGGGGGCTACGCCCAAGTCGTCCAGGTATCTATACATCCCATACAGCTCGCGGCTACCCACCTACCCCGATTCAAAGTTGCTGGTTACTATTCCCTGGACCACCTTCACCCAATGGCTCAGCTATCTACCTATCTTGAGCAAATTTTGAGCGATTTTGCACCAATTTTCACTCAAATTTGCCAACTCTTTGCCAATTATCACCTTCAAAATCGTCATTCTGAGTTATATTTATACATTCAAATTGTTTCGGATGCGACCCACTTAATATAAAAAAGTTTGAGTACGCAGCATGAAAAAGCGCACCCTTACGATTTTTTTGTAAAGATGCAGCTGTAAAAAAACTGCTGCCAATCCTGGGATCAGTCCCAAGCTTCAATCAAAACAAAAAAAAGAAAAAATTCTATTACTGCACTTTGCATGACATTTGACACTTTACACTTTACATGGCTTTGGACTGCCCCCTGTGGCTGCGTACCGTAATGCAGTGTGGTTTGCCACTTTGTGCTAATCGCCCGCTGCTGGATTCATTCGGATCGATGAGGCCGCGTGCAAATTCCAATGCATTTTCTACATGCAGGTCGCCACAGCGCGCATCGTATGGCGAATCTGCAAACGTTTGATTTTCAATGAACATTTCTTTTTTAAATGACAAACCAAACAATTTGTGGAACCTTGCGTGAATTCAGTCAGGGGCATTCTTTTCTTCAATTTTGGACAGAATATAATCTGGTGCAGGAACACTTGTTCCGCCGAAATGAAATCATTGACGAAATCTCTGCTGACTTTTAATGAAGGCATGTTGAGGTAGCGCGGCAGCCGCGGCAACGCCTGCAAATAAATGCATGTGTGCAGAAATGTTAAACTTAACTTCAACAACTTAGCTTCATTTCACTTAAAAAAAGGTTCAAGTCAACTTACTATAGTCATGTCATCTTGACTGCATTTCGAGAAGAATTTGGTGGCCTTGGCGAGGCCGACGCCGGGCAGCCCCTGGGGCAGGTAGTCGCAGCCGGACAGAATGCAACTGCGCCGCAGCTTCACAAGGGTGTCCGAATCTGCGAACACTCACCCGTGAAACAATTTTATGAGAGATTATGGCATATTATAAGATGTTAAGGCCATATCGTAAGAGATAATGTTATAAGATAAATATGTAAATTATTAAATGTCTATCCATGTGCCCCACTATAGATGTAGGCCTGGTCATCTAAACCAGCTAATCATCTCGAGCTGCTACTCACCTATTTCACCCGCTAGTCATCTGTTTCTACCCGCTAGTCATCTAATGCTACCGGCTAGTCATCTATTTCTACCTACTAGTCAATCAAAAATAAGGTGACAGACCTGACCGGGAAGGTGTTTAGATGTGTGGAAGGTCTGGATGACTAGCGGGATTAGATGACTACTGGCACAGGCTCCTACTGAACATTGAAGTGTTGAACGCACTTGGTGCCTGTTGTTCGTCCTGCACTTGCTCATGGTCGCAAGGGGCAGAACTGCTGGCAGGGAAAAGGGCGCACAGGTGCAGCTGCCCCCTGTCGTACAGCAGGCACCCCCCGCCGCTGTCCAACTTGAACAGTATCTGCGTTGACAAAATAAGCACGGACTTGGGAAAGATGATTTCCATTTAAAAGCTTGAAAGTGATATACGCAAGAGAGTTGACAAATCATCGATCGAAAAAGCCACTTTCATATTTCAATTCCATGACTCCATAGTGATCTGGGGCCAGTTCCGCAAAATGAGAAGTGAAATGGCAAGTGAATTGGCAAAAGTGAAGAAAAATAAAAATAAAAAGTAATTTCTCTTCGCCTTCACTTCGCCTTAGCGCTTTTACTTCGCCTTTGCCATTTCACTTTTCACTTCTCATTTTACGGAACTGGCCTCTAATCTAGGGTTGGAAAAAAAACGTTTTTTTTAACTCGATGTTTTTTTTAAAGCTCCCAGATTTGACCTAGTGTCAACATATATAGGTATATCAGACACTGGCAATACTCTGTGATGTTAAATATGACCATATATTGGCTGTGGAGCCATGGGATAGCATTATAAGTGGTGATTTGTGTCAAAAATATCCATTTTTCGTCGACATATCATTCGTATATCGCCTTATAGTCAAATGTTCGTGACTTCAGGTAAAGTTTGGCACGGAATGGTGATCAAACAAGGTTATAAAAGGAGGTTGTTACTTTGGGAGTGAAGTTACACACTGTGGAGGTACATGGAAGCACATAACCTCAATATTATATATTACAGCAACATATGTCGGCTTATTCACCCATGGTAGCACATAGAAATGGATGTTTTGATACTAAAAATGCAACAAAACCAATGAAAACAACCACCAATGTCAATTTGTGTGTGAAATTGCGCGCTTGCGCGCAAAAATTTTGCAAAATACCTAGTGCTTAGTACTAAAAATTTCGGCCGATGTTTTTTTAAAAAAACAAACATTTCGGACGTCATGTTAAAAAAAAAAACGTTTAAAAAAACATCGGCCAACCCTACTCTAATCACAGAAAACTGAGAACAATGATTTTTGACAACAATGATTTTTGAGCTAGCCGAGTAGGTACGCACCTTGTGCACCCCATAGAGTATGAGGTCGGAGTCCTCGGTGACGACAAAGTCGGCCAGGCCGGAGTTGCACAGGTAGGCGAGCTGGGCGTCGGCCTCGTGTGGCGCCACGATGCAGTCGACCTTGCAGCGCGGCCGCAGCGCCGCACACGCCTGCGAAACAAGATACCCGCACGTTTTTGGAACAGATACTCCCCCGAAAATTTTTAGGACACGATGCCGATACCCGAACTCGAAAATTTTGAAATTCTCATTGTGCCTACGCACCCTAGTTTTCAACTTTCTCAAGTTTTCAATTTCAAAAACGCATAGATCGTAAATTTAAATTGTAAATCAAAAACGCGTAAACCTGCATGAGTGCCCTCTTCATGTGCCAGGTGACGGGGGCGGCCTGTCTGGCGGCGTCCCTGGCGGCGGCGCTGTCTCCGGCGGCGAGCAGCTGCAGCGCGCGCTTGCGCATCTCCTCCCGCCGCTGCCCCCGGCTCCGGTCGGTCGCCTGCGAGAGGAACGCGGGTGCGACACGCCTCAAATACATCGCGTGGCGCTGGGAAAACATTTTGAACGAAAATTTGAGAAAAATTTCTCAAAAATCGCTCCAGATACATAGATACCGTATTTCTTCTAATAGAAGGGCGGGTCTCCAATAGAAGGACGTCTCCAATAGAAGGTACACTTTTTCGACTAAATTTGGGCCACAAAATAAATAGAATGACGGTCTTCAATAGAAGGTACACAAAGTGCTGGAATTGTGCAAATGCATGCGAAAATTATAAATATCAGCGGACACTGTACTTTAGTGGCTTTTGTCCATTGATTTGGTGCTATTTAAAAATCAAATGTTGAATGAACTCTATCAATCATCATTCTATGAAATGTCTCTGGCAAAACACTTTGAAAAACCTTGGCAGAACGTAGAAAAATAGATGAAAAAATGGCGAAAAAAATAGAAAAACTTTCCAGCTATCTATCCCACCGGAGGAGCGATTTGCTATCTATCCAGCCCCCGTGAGGGTTGTATTCAAAGGGGGTGACCTGTTTGGCGGGCAGACTGCGGCCGTCGAACACGAGCACCACGTGGCAGTTGTGCCGCAGCAGCAGCTGCACGTACCTCAGGCAGTACTGCACGTAGCTGCGAACAGGACACATACATGCATGCACTTTTGTGTAGTTGGGAGCACCTTCACAGGGGCTGTACATAAAAGGGGCATAGTAAATTTGAAAATCGTAATTTTTGAAATGTAGGGTTGCAAAAAAACACCTCACCGAAGGACAAATTTGTAGCTTGTTTAGAAAAAGACAACAGTCAAGGCATGGATAATTGAATATTATTTACCATTTATATTTATATTACACTCAAACGAATAGCTGTATAGCCAATGAAGAACAAGTGAGTCTTCCACGTGGCGCTAGTAATTTTAATTAATTTAATTTAAGTATCTTAATTTCAAGTTTACATAACCCATCACATGTTCTCAACCTACAAGTCAGTGTGGTCTCCAACGAGCAGCTGCTGCGCGCATCCAGTGAGAGCTCTGTGCAGCCAGCAGGCCACGTCCACGGCCACCCTGGCGCCCCGCGGCCCCACCGCACGCCCCACAGAGCACTGACAAGGATAAAGGTGGGGGGGTTTTGAGAGAATTTAATTGGATTTATGTAATTGAAGAAAATCTCTCACAAAATATAATTTACAGGTCTCATTATAGGCAACTCGAATGCATTTAAAGCGAATTTATATGTTTTGAAAAATTTTGGTTGAAGACTGGGTAGTGTGCAAAAGGCCATTTTGTGGAAATGCAGAAATTATGTTCTTTCCTTACAACATAAAATTCACATCTAAAATCATCCGAATATCAAAAATAGCATTTGAAAAAGCACTATTATGCATGTGCACACTAGTTTTCAACTGAAATTTCAAATACAAATTATGACGCTTAAATTAAACTCGCTTGAATGCATTTGTTTTCTAGAATGTAGGATTGTCAAGTACAGTAACTGTACTGTTGACAACTGTTAACATGACTCATACAGGGGATACTCAAGCAAGCTAACAAACCTGTGTGCAGGCTTTGCTGACCAACGGCAGCAGATCCTTGATGCCCATAGCCAGACACTTTATAAACTTTTATTTTTTAAATGCTGGGCGCCAATGACGTTCATGTACTCGCTGGTTCAAACACAAATGTGTTAGATGCACCGCGAAAAAATTCGCTGCTCGCTGACTGATTCCGTTGTGTTTGTAGGCGACGTTGTTTGCAATCCCGACACCCAAATTTGTTAGCATACGTTGAAAGTTTGGCACATAGCCAATATGCTAGATTTCTATTCTGTACTTTACGTTTTCGTGAAAGGATTTCAAAATAAACATAGTTTTTATAAAAACAAATGAGCTTGTAAGACAGGATCTGCCGCATTAAAGACTCGGTAACAAGTTGTCAACAACCAGGAAATGTGTTATGTGTCAAGAAATTTTTGAACGTTCAGTCATCGTGACACCCAGCAGCCATAAATTGAATTGATTAAACGTGAAAGTACCTAACCAAATCTCAAGTAATTTACACATTTGTATTTAATATGATCATGAAACGCCGTGAATGCGATAACAATTCGTTATGATCAACATGTTGAAAAACCGCATATTAACAGTTAGAATATAGCTACAAATCAACTCGTGTTCAATCCGTTTATTGAACTACTTAACAAATAAACGATTATACGTTTCGAAATTATTAACAAGTGAACAACCGCCATAATTTTTGTCCCGGTACTAATGACACATTACTCGATAAAATAAAAACTGCGTGGGCGTGTTTGTGATTGGCAGCGTGCCAGAATGCACATCAAAGCGGTGAATGTGCAAGGCTTCAAGAGCTACCGCGAGCAGACGAACATCGAGGAGTTCAGCCCCAGACACAACGTGGTGGTGGGGCGCAATGGCAGCGGCAAGAGCAACTTCTTCTCAGGTCTGGCACTGTGCCAACACGAGCGTGGAGTTGGGGGGGTCCGTGTTAGATAAATGAACGGTTCCCTATAGTTATTGTCAGTACTTTTCTATTGCATACGGCGTGGCGTGAGTCACTGGGTGTGCAACAGACGCCAGTTATAGGCTTTTCGCCATGTTGCATTTTTTGGGGGTCAATGGCGTGTTCATAATAATATGGCTTTTGCCCGTGCTATGCAATATTATGTGTATGCGCGTGAAATCGAACCGTTATATTCACTTGCTGAACATCGATAACTGTTAAAACTTGATGACCGAGATGATATATTTTTAAGAAAAAAACATGAAAAATCGACATGTGCAATAATAAGAAATTGAGACATAAAATCTCAATATTTTCATCTTAGAATATATTTAGGTACCTATGTAGTGGTAGTTGGATTTATCAACTCTAGATATGGACTCTGTGTTTTTACATTTAAATCTGCACAGATTACACTTCATATTAGCCACTTCAAACTTAACACGCATTATGCAGAATGTTTGCATAACACAGGCAGGGTACGTGTTATTGCATGGACGCCATTGGCCCCGTTACAACGTTAATCAGCTTAAGCCGCATAATGGTGTCTGTTACACACCCGTAGACTCAAGCCACGCGCCGTATGCAATAGAAAAGTACTGACAATAAGTATAAAACGCCAAATGAACTTACCGTTACTGGCTCCTCACTAGCACTTCGCCAAGTTGCAAAGCGAATTTAGTGTGGGTATTTCGCCAAGTTGCACATATTATGCAAAGCGGGTTTAGTGTGGGTTTGCAGGCGCCAAATGCAGAAAAATATTTTTTCCGCATTTTTGAATAGTACCACAGAAAATGTCGAAACAGCCAGAGGTTAAGGTTATGACTTTCACTTGAAAAAACCCTTGGCAAAATGCCAAATGTGTCAGTAACCGAAAGTAACCAAACTTGTGTGGTTGCAGCTATCCAGTTCGTGCTGGCCGACGACTACTCTAATCTGCGGATGGAGCAGCGCCAGTCCTTGCTGCACGAGGGCACCGGCCCCAAGCTCCTCTCCGCCAAGGTCGAGATCGTATTCGACAACTCTGATGGCAGGCTACCTGTTTGTTTACGTGTTGCCTCCCGCAAAGGAGTTTCAAATTTCTAAAAGAAAACCACCAGTGATTAATTCTTTTCGATAAAAATTTCAAAATACGTTTAAAATTTTAAAAAAACGTTAACTTTGGCGTTAACGTTTTTCCCAACCCTGCATGCTTTACAAAAAATGATCTGTCAAATAACCCAGATCGACCGCGACGAGGTTCACTTAATGCGTCAAATCGGCGCCAAAAAGGACCAGTACTTCCTGGAAGGGAAATCGGTGACCCGCACAGAAGTGGGCAACCTGATGGAGTCTGCGGGCTTCTCTCGGTCGAACCCGTACTACATCGTGAAGCAGGGCAAGATCAACGAGCTGGCCACCGCGCCCGACATATACCGACTGCGGCTTTTGAGGGAGGTGGCTGGTACAAGGGTCTATGATGAGCGCAAGGAGGAGTCTAAGGCCAATATGAGGGATACAGGTCACTACAGGGGTCTGCTAGATAATGTGTTAAGGATACCTAGATAAGGTTTGATACTAGTGTGCAAAGGGCCATTTTGTGCTAATGTCACGAACTGTAAAAAATGATTCAGAAATGATGTACTTCCTTTTACAACATAACATTTACATCTAAAATAATTTTAATATAAAAAATCACCTTAGAACAAGCACTATTGTGCTTGTGCGCACTAGTTTTCAACTGAAATTTTAGATACTCATAAGTTAGCTCGAAAGCATTTGAGTTTTTTAGAATACGGGTATCGTCAACTACAGTTGACAAAGATTCACATGACTCATTCTAGGCAACTCAAATGCATTTCAAACGAATTTATGGGTTCGCAAAATTTTGGTTGAAAACTAGTGTATGCAGGGCCATTTTGTGCAAATGTCATCAACTGTAAAAACAATGCAGAAATGATGTACTTTCTTTTACTACTTTATATTATTATATTCTAATAATCATAATATTACATTAATATAATAATAATTTTCTTTTGTAATCATCCCCTTGTGAAATAGAGTATTTTTTGCTCACAACTTCCAGAGAGCAAGCGGGAGAAGATCGAAAGTCTACTCAAGTACATCGAGGACCGCTTGAAGACGCTCGAGGAGGAGAAGGAGGAGTTGAAGGAGTACCAGAAGTGGGACAGGATGAAACGGTTCGTTCTAGAGCACGTTTTTTTAGCTTGTCAACGTGCAGGGTGGACTTTATGTGATATAAAGCTGCGTTCAGACTGCATTATGTGCCGACAAATAAAAAAGTAAAAAAGTTCCATAAATCCGGAATAAAGTTCAATATCTGCAAGAAAAAACAGTGAAGTATACTCATTAGTTCAGTGTACACTAGGGTTCAAACGATATGACTTTTCGATATCGATATTCGATATTCGATATTTTTTCAAAATTTTCGATATCGATATTCGATATTCGATATTTTTTTCTGAAACTCGATATTCGATATCGATACGATATGGAACCTCGATATCGATATTCGATATTCGATATTGAAAAATGGTCGATATTCGATATTCGATATTTCGATATTTTCGATATTCGATATTGCGATATGCTTTTGGTATAGCAAGGCATATTTCAAGTGGCATATTGTATTTTAATGTGGTTGCACACATGTTTAATCATCTCTTTACTGAAATTTGAATGGTGCAAGTGATTTTAACAAGCTTTACATCACTCAATGGTAGAAAATAGAAGAAAAACATGATGAATCAAAGTGTATCAGACAAATAACAATTGGTAGATATTACAGTTCATCCCAACCTAATTGCTAAAGGGCATGTTGCAAAAAAAGTATATCAGCGTTTTCTGGCTTCAGATTTAGCTCTCCAACAACAATGACATTATAAATACTGTACTTTTACTCATCAAATACAATACTATAAGCACATCAGATAAACCATAAACATCTCAAAATGAAAATGAAAAGTAAATTTGGGGACAGAATACAGGTTCGATATACCGAAAAAATAGACGATATTCGATATCGATATTCAATATTTTTTCAAAATTTTCGATATAGATATTCGATATTTTTTCAAAATTTTCGATATCGATATTCGATATTAAAAAATGGTCGATATCCGATATTCGATATTCGATACGATATATCGTTTGAACCCTAGTGTACACACATGCCAAATTTCAGATAAATCTGGCTTTTCGTTCCATAGTTACAAGCATTTTAAAAATTTGACGTTGTCGGTTCGCTTTTTTTGATCAAATTTTTTAAATGCTTATAACTATAGAAAAGCCCGATTTATCTGAGATTTGGCATGTGTGTACACTGAACTAGTGAGTATACTTCAGTTTTTTCTTGCAGATATGGAACTTTAATCCGGATTTATGCAAATTTTTTACTTTATTATGTGTCGGCACATAATGCAGTCTGAACGCACCTTAAGTACGGGAATGTTCGATGCTGCGCCCGCAAAAAGACACGTAATTTATACGTATTTATCTGGAGGTTATCTATTTTTCAAATAACATTTTAAAACTTTTCAAATTTCGGCTGAGATTCCCAGTACTGGTTTACTTTTTGATTTTCAGTGCAATTTTTCGGCTAGAACGCCATTTAACATGCAGATGAACATTGGTTGTTGCTTTAATTGGTTTTGTAGAGCGGCATTATATGCGGTGATTACTGCCAAAAACATGTTGACATTTCTTGCACTCTCCCCACTTTCGATCATGTAGAAAATGTTAGTTTGATAAAAATAACAATTTTAAGCCAAGTAGAATGAAAAAAATTCTCAGGAAAAAATGTCTCTATTCTGTATTAATTGAATTTAATTAATTCTGTATGAATTGAATGAAGCCACAGCGTTGTCGTTTTCAGTTCTTTGGAGTACACGCTGTACGAGCAGGAGCAGCGAGACAACCGGCGCAAGGAGGACAAGCTGATGCACCAGAAGGAGGAGCTGCTCAACCGCTCCAACGAGCTCACCAACCAGTTCAACGCAGTCGACGAGCAGCTCAACGTGAGTGCACCCCCCACCCCTCGGTCGATCTGCGGTAGGGTGTCAACAAGAACTTTTTTTTACCGAAAACGGAAGCGGAAAATGTTTTGCACTTGCCGGGAAACGGAAACGTAAGATTTTTCGCAATTTCCAGAAAACGGAAACGGAAAAATTTGCTGAAATTCTGCCGGAAACGGAAAAAAATTTGCAGATATTTATCCAGAAATGAAAAAATGCTGGAAGTTTGTGCAGAATCCTACATAATTTAATGGATAAAATCTCGCGATAAATTTCGTAATCAATTATTCCACGATAAAAAAAACGAAATATCACAATGAAAAACTGTATAATTTTAGGTTCATTATTCAGATGGGTTATGGTACTCTACTCCATTCCATTCTAAAAAGCCCCCCCCCCCTACAGAAAATCAAGCGCAAGCGGCGGGACTTGGAGCGTCGGTTCGCGGGACTGCGGACCGAGCGGGACCAGCTGAACGACGACCAGACCAAGTACTTCCAGCAGAAGGCCCAGTACGAGCTGCGCGTCAGGGACCTCCGCCAGGAGGTGGAGAGGGAGCGCCGCCAGAGGGTCGGTCCCGCTGATCACTTTGTGCATGTCTTTGGGATGGCACTTGTGTGCGGCTAGGGCCCATTCCGCATCATAGCCCATTCCGCATGTAGACCCATTATAGACACATTATGCCTGCAGGGGTAAGAAAGGGGGGTCGGTAACACCACCCCAAACCGCCCAGCTATCTATATATCCCTGGCGCAATTTTTTTTTGGCTACATTCCCTTGAACACCCCCACACCCGCAAATTGCCTAGCTATCTGAAGCGCTTTTGAGCAATTTTACCCTAATTTTCACCAAAATTCCCTAATTTTCCTACTTCTTATAGATTTTCACCTTCAAAATAACTAGGTCATATGTTTTATCACCCATTTTCAACTTGCCAGGTATAATTAAATGTGTTCCGGGTCAACATGCGGGATGGGTTTCGATGCGGAATAGTGCACTGCCCTTGTGTGCATTTTCATCTTTTTCAGAGTTCAGGGGTCAGTTCCGCAAAATGAAAAGTGAGAAGTGAAATGGCAAAGGCGAAGTGAAACGGCAAGTGAATTGGCAAACGCGAAGTAAAAAAAGTAATTTCTCTTCGCTTTCGCCATATCACTTGCCATTTCATTTCGCCTGTTTACATACAATTTGCGTTGATAAACTGTTATCATTCATTTGGGGAAAATGGTAAAATGCAACTGCTGACCGTATGCTTGGGTAGTTTGTACCCGTGTGGGTTCGGGTATGTGGGTCATGTCGGTTTCCAACCATAACTCCGCCTTATTGAGCTGGGATAATTTTCGGGATTTATTGGTCCGATTCCGAAGCCCCTATCCCGACCCCGAAATTTTTCAAATCCTGATCTCGATATAATTTCCTTTATCCTGATCGTGGAAAAATTTGGCAATGACTTTTTTAAACTGAGAAATGTGAACAGAAACCTCCAGTGTGCATCTTTGCAAGTTCGCTTGTGTGTTTTTACGCTTATTTTTGTAAAAAATTAGTGAAAAAATGAAGTTTTAGGGATTGGTCTAATATTCCGACTCTGATCCCGACAAGTCGATCCCCTTCGAACCCTTACTACCTCGAAAAAATCCCAAGCCAATGCGGACGTTTTCAACGTTCGCAGCAATCCGCTGACGGGGAGCTGGAGAAGCTGCGCGCCGACATCGCCGAGCACACGGAGAGGCTGGAGCAGCTCCGCCCCAGGCACGCCGAGGTGCAGAAGCAGCACGCAGACGCCCACACCAGGTGCGTTGTGGTTGCAGCTGCACATTGGGCCTGCACACCATAGTTGACAAGGACATCTATGTCAACTGGTTCCCATCCCAATTGGACGATTGCCCACTAGCGGACGTTCAAATGCAAAAGTGTTGAAGCATGTTACAAATGAAGCTCTGGTATTGCGCAAATATTGCTGTGCCGTGTACCGCACGTGAATGTGTCTGCACACACTAGTTTTCACACGAAATTTCGAAAACTCACACATCAGCTTAGAACGCATTTGAGTTTTCTACAACGAGGTGGCCATCAATTACAGTTGACGGAGATTAAAAATGACTCTTTGTGGAAAACTCAAACACGTTCAAAGCTCATTCATTCGAAATTTCAGTTTTCGAAATTTCGTGTGAAAACTTGTGTGCGCAGGGTCAATGTGTATACGAAAATGTGTAGTGTTACCCGTGAGCAAGCTTTCAATTGGGATGGGAACCAGTTGACATTTGGTGTCCTTGTCAACTAGTGTGGCTCAGTTTGGTAACCTGCCCACTATTGTGCAACTAGCAGAATACCATAGCAGCCCTTCGGACCGAAGGTGTAATGTGAAAGTGAAATCGCAAGCTGAACACTCCCCGTCGCCCAGGCTGCGCATCCTGGATCAGCGGATCCGCGAGCTGTACGGCAAGCAGGGGCTCACTGAGCGCTTCAAGTCGGCCCACGAGCGCGACAACTACCTGCGGTCGGAGGTGCGCAGCATCGAGCGCCAGATCGGCGCGCACAAGGAGCAGATCGCCCAGCTGCGCACCGACACCCAGCACGAGGCCGAGCAGCAGGAAGCCATCAAGCAGACGCTCGCGGTCAGTTGTCGCGGCTCTGTGCATTCGCCTGGTGATGCGAAAGCGCCATGGCGCTGGCGAACATAAAGAGTACAAAAGACTGCCTGTAGTCATCTAGACCTGCCAGTCATGTATTTTTACCCGGTACTCATCTATACATGTTAGTCACCGATGCTCCTAATTGGGGGTGTAGATGACTAGTGGGATTGAGATTAGCAGATATACATGATGACAAGTGGGTCCAGATGAGTAGCGGGTAGAAATACATGACTGTTGGGTCTACATTACTAGCGGGTTTAGATGACTTGTGGTCAACACCAAACAAAACGACTGGTGCTTGGCGCCAGCGGTAAAGCAAAAAGTGTCATGGCCCATTTTGCTTTGGCGCCATTGCGCTTTTTCCATCGCTACAACTGACACTGGGTCTCACTAATGTCACCTGTCATTGCAGCGCTCATCGCAAAATGTGGAGGAGCGTCGACACCGACTCGAGGAGCACAAGGGCGCCAAGATGGAGCTGTGCAGGAAGCGGGACGCACTCGCCCAGCAGAGAAAGTACGTGTCTTTGTGTGTTCAGCTACATATTTTTATTCAATTTCACGACTACGGCTGGAAGTAGGAGGTTTTTCCACCACCCCGTTTTCAGATGTGCTAGAAATGTGTTTTGTGTCAGAAAAATGTTTTCTCTAAAAGTTCTCGCGTAAACTTCCAAATAGTTCACTTCACGTTTGTCTTTAAAACATGTGAGCAATTGCTACCAAAAAGTAAATTTTGATTTAATTTTTACAGCATTTTGATTTAATAGAATCTGATTTACCCCTGATCTAATCTGAATGCAGAGATGGAAGTTTTGCCACAAAATATAGCAAAACCTATGAAAACAATCCCAATTTATGTATCTGCACTGTGAAATTGCGCCCTCCCGCGCAAAAATTACAAAAATGCCTAATGAAACACCCCTTAAATTTTAGTTTCCGTTTTCTTTTTCAAAATAGATTATCGCTGCCTGCATTTCAATTTTTTTTGTTTGATCCATGTTTTTTTAAATAACTAGTCCATTTCGCACTTGGCAGGGAGCTGTGGCGGCAGGAGCAGACGCTCAACGGCAGTCTCAGCTCCGTGGGCGACGAAATCAGGCAGCACGAGGGCCAGCTGCGCGGCGCCGCTAGCAGGGTGCGTTTCTCTCTTCTACCCCCTCCATTGGCCCCACACACGCTAGTTGACATCGACACCAAATGTCAACTGGTTCCGTTTCTAATTCGAAGATTGCGTTTGAACGTCGTTCGTTCACTCGTCAGCGAGCTTTGAATCGGTATCGGCACCAGTTGACATTTGGTGCTGATGTCAACTAGCGTGTGTGGGCCCAGTGTATCCCATGCACTAATGTGGCAGACGGTACGGCTTTGCGGTAAACCGTACGTTACGGTAAATTTCCTTATTTGCGGTAAACGGTGTGGTTCGGTAAATCTTCAATTTTTCGGTGAAAGTTACGGTACGGTAAATCTGAAAAGTGCGGTACGTGGTAACGGAACGGTACAGTAAAGTTCTAAAAGTGCGGTTAACGGTACGGTTCGGAAAAATTTTTCAAAAATGCGGTACGGTGGGGTAAATTCTGCCACCCCACCATGCACACACTGTCAAACCTCCCCCCGTTGCAGCCGATCAGCCAGGGCAAGGACAGTTTGGAGCGGGTGCTGCGGCACCTGTCCAAGTCGGACTCGCAGTCGGCCCAGGCGGCCGCCGAGGGCTACAAGGGGCAGGTCATCGAGAACCTCACCAGCGAACCTGCATATCACAGGGCCATCGACGTGGTCGCTGGCAATAAGTTTGTGGTGGTTTTGATTCGTGATTTGGCTATGCAAAAATTTATGAACCCTGGATCAGTGGTGTTGTGGATTTGGACCCCCGTGGGGTTCGTTCAGATTGTAAATCGCTCCCCGCATTTATAGATGGCGGAAACCTTTTCTGGGGGTGGGGTGGGGGGGGGCTTTTTCGTGGTGTAGAAGCGAAAAAGCATAAGCGATTTTGAGCAAAAATTGGTGTAATTTTTTCAAAAATCGCTCCTGTAGATACAGAGCTAGTTGAATGGGGGGGTGTTCAGGGGTAGAAGCCAAACATTTCCTCTAGAACCCCCCCCCATTGGAGATTGTTCAAACGCGTCGCTCGCCTCTCAGACTGTTCAACCACATGGTGGACACGGACCGGACGGCGACGCAGCTGCTGCACGAGATGAACTCGCAGCGCCTGCCCGGCCAGGCCGACTTCTTCCCCATCAACAGACTGCACACGCACGAGCACCACTACCCCAACACCCCCGTGCGTGCCAAGCTGCTTTTTTTTTTGGGGGGGGGGCTTGTGAGCATGCTTGGGAGTAGGGATGGCCGAGGTTTTTTCAAAGGTTTTTTATTTTTTTGAACGTTTAAAAAAAAAACGTTTTTATTTTTTAAAAGACCAGGTCGTTGTAGAAGTAACTTTTTCGGCCATCCCTATTTGGCACCTTTGAAGATATAAAACATTTTATTTAAAAACTATGGGTTTTTGAAAAAAGCGGGGTCATTGAATTATTACGTTTTTTGCCGTTCCTATTCTTCATGTGATAAAAAATACTTTTTTTGTGCTTTAGTGCTAATCGTAGGATAATCCGTAGCACATGCTAATCGTTGGGTGCTGTACCAATTTGGGGGTTTCAAAATTTGCGATGTCGAAAATTTGCAGTGGGTTGGGAATTTCAAATTTCCTGGGTCGGCTATCGGTCCCAAAAATGTACGGGTATCGGTTTCTGGTCGGGTCGGGTTCCCAACACTAGTATGCAGGGGTTGAAAAGGGGAAGCAGGGCCGTATCCAGGGGGGGCGGGGGGGCGCAATTTCTTCCCCATACATTGTATTTTTATCGGATCGGTCCCCCTAAACAAATATCCTGGAAA
>OZ038460.1:20557791-20635963 GCA_964036195.1 Sphaerolaimus hirsutus
GTCATGTATCAGAACGTGGCCCTCATCCCACTTATCAGTTGCGTATTATACGAATGAGAGTGAAAACTCAAAGTTAGCTAAAAATCGTCAAATTTGCTCTACTTTGCCAATTTCCACCTTCATAATCTCTATTTTCATTCATATACATGGTTATATATCTAGTGTTGGCCCTATTTTATCCATATTTATAGCGGATTTTGAAATTTTGGCCGGCTGCCAAGTTCTCATACAAGACTCTTGCATTGGAACGGAGCCAAGGAAATGGAAAAATATAAACACAAAATTTGATTAAAAAAAATTAAACAAAAAAAAATTTCAAGAAAATTTGAAAAAAAAATTTGGAAAATTTTTTTTATAAAAAACAAAAATTTTAAAAAATAAAAAAAAATGTGAAAAAATTTTTAAAAAAATAATAAAAAATATAAAAAAAATTAAAAAAAAACATTAAAAAAAAAATTAAAAAAAATTTGAAAAATAAATTGAAACAAAAAAAAATGTGAAAAAAAATTTAAAAAAAATTATATTAAAGAAATTTGAAAAAAATTTGAAAAAAAATAATAATAAAAATTTGAAAAAAGAAAAAAAATTTTTAGAAAAAATATTAAAAAATAAAAAAATTGAAGAATAAAATTGAAACAAAAAAAGAAAAAAACTTTTAAAAAAAATTCTAAAAAAATTAAAAAAATAAAAAAATTTATAAAAAAAATTATAAAAAAATTAAAAAAAAAATTAAAAAAAAAATTTGAAAAAAAAAATTAAAAAAAAATTTTGAAAAAAAAATGTGAAAAAAATGTTAAAAAAAAAATATTTAAAAAAATATTAAAAATTTTTTTGAAAAAAAGTGTAGTGCCACTCCAGAAAAATGGCACTGGAAAAATGGCACTGGAAAAATGGAAATGGTGCTATTTTGGAGTTGATAGCGCCACTCCATAAAAATGGCGCTAACGCCATGGAAATGGCGCTACTTTGGAGTCAACAGCAACACTCCATAAAAATGGCGCCAATGCCATGGAAATGGCGCTACTTTGGAGTCAATAGTGCCACTCCATAAAAATGGCGCCAACGCCATGGAAATGGCGCTACTTTGGAGTCAATAGTGCCACTCCATAAAAATGGCGCCAACGCCATGGAAATGGCGCTACTTTGGAGTCAATAGTGCCACTCCATAAAAATGGCGCCAATGCCATGGAAATGGCGCTATTTTGGAGTCAATAGTGCCACTCCATAAAAATGGCGCCAATGCCATGGAAATGGCGCTACTTTGGAGTCAACAGCAACACTCCATAAAAATGACGCCAACGCCATGGAAATGGCGCTATTTTGGAGTTGATAGCGCCACTCCATAAAAATGGCGCTAACACCATGGAAATGGCGCTACTTTGGAGTCAACAGCAACACTCCATAAAAATGGCGCCAACGCCATGGAAATGGCGCTATTTTGGAGTTGATAGTGCCACTCCATAAAAATGGCGCCAACGCCATAAAAATGGCGCTACTTTGGAGTCAATAGTGCCACTCCATAAAAATGGCGCCAACGCCATGGAAATGGCGCTACTTTGGAGTCAATAGTGCCACTCCAGAAAAATGGCGCCAACGCCATGGAAATGGCGCTACTTTGGAGTCAATAGTGCCACTCCATAAAAATGGCACCAACGCCATGGAAATGGCGCTACTTTGGAGTCAATAGTGCCACTCCATAAAAATGGCGCCAACGCCATGGAAATGGCGCTACTTTGGAGTCAATAGTGCCACTCCATAAAAATGGCGCCAACGCCATGGAAATGGCGCTACTTTGGAGTCAATAGTGCCACTCCATAAAAATGGCACCAACGCCATGGAAATGGCGCTACTTTGGAGTCAATAGTGCCACTCCATAAAAATGGCACCAACGCCATGGAAATGGCGCTACTTTGGAGTCAATAGTGCCACTCCATAAAAATGGCGCCAACGCCATGGAAATGGCACTACTTTTACAAACAATGTTCAGTAAACAAAAGTGGACTTGTCGACTTCTTGCGTTAATGAAATGGACTTGTCGACTTTTAGCTCTAATCAGGCATGGACTTGTCGACTTCTTGCCCAAAAAAATTTTATGGGCAGGGGAGTGGACTTGTCGACTTCTTGCACTTGCAAACATTTTTGTTCCCAGCTTGAAAAAATTTGCCTTATGGGCTATTTTTGTACTTGTCGACTTTTAGAAATCACTGCCCATAGCGGACTTAACACATTTCTTGCTTTTTTTGTCCCAACAAAAAAGGCTGCACAAGGTGGACTTGTCGACTTTTTGCCCAAAAGCTAGGCGTACTTGTCGACTTCTTGCCCAAATTTTCTCCATTTTACCCAAAAATGGTCAAATTTTGCATGGTCGTATAGGGGAATGTGAGGTAGGAAAATTTATGGAAAATTTTGAAAAATGAGAGGGACCATCCCCAGATCATTTTCACGGGGTTAACTCAAATTTTCCAAATTTGGACTTGTCGACTTTTAGAATTCGACGCCTCAAGTGTATATACACATAAACCCTTCCGAACGTCACTCAGTCATCGGTTTGAACGAGTGTTCTGCATAATACAGTTCACACATAGTGGTATTTGTTGTGTACATGCTGTATACACTGTATTTGGGGGGATATTTCGAGGGGGCGTTATTATTTCCCAAGCCCATTTTAGGGGGGGGGGGGTTACTTCGAGGGGGGGGATTAATTCGAGGTAATACGGTAGTAGGTTTACAGGCTTACATTATAAATAAGTAGGGGCATCTTCAATTGTCTCCACTGTCAATCAATTCCCATTTAAAGCTTCCACCAGTTTAGAATACCCCCCTTTTAACCCACCCAGGAGAACAAGTCGACTGTGACTTCTACGCAAATCTTGGGAATGACCTGAGCGAATACGGTCAATGGACAAAACGTCATCTGGTGCCACTCTCAGACCCTGTGAAATGCCTGTAAAATGTCAAATGTCAAGCGGAGTGTCGAACGTCACGTAAAATGCTCTGTAAAATGTCAAATGTCGAGCGCAGTGTCAAACGTAATGTAAAATGCCCTGTAAAATGGCAAATGCATGGTATTTCACATGACTTTGCAAAGTTCTAGAAAGTATCAAACTTTTTTCAAAGTATACATAATTGTATAGTAAATATTTCTTTTTACTTACCCCCTGAGCATGGTTGGTTTTAGTAAAATTCTTTTTACTAAAATTGGATTTTATTTTTATTAAAATTGTATTTTATTTTATTTAGGTTTCATTTTATTTTATTCTGAAATGTCATTAATAAAATATTATTATTATTATTATTATTATATGGTATAAGGATCCAGGGCCCTACTCATTTCTGAGTTACGCCCTTCCTCTTACTTTCATATACAGGTATTCATAGAGTCATGGATTCAAGGAGTTTCTATGCCTATCTATCATGCAGATGGCTTGTTCCATACACCAACAATTTATCTATTGATTTCCTATGATTATGGCATACATTTTTGCCAAGGGGATTGTTCTCCCAGTTGCACAGTACTGAGCAGATCGTGTCCCTAATTTGACGCCTAGCTTTATCAAGCCCTGAGCACACATGTAATATGTGATGTAAATTAGCAACTTTTTTTGTATACACGTCGGAGCATAAGCCACAGATTTTGTGACCACCCTCACCCCTCGTGCGCAATGCGTTATGTCTTGCCAAAAGCCAGTTGTGTTCATTGTAGTATACACCTTTTATCTCAATTGCGTCTATCTCATTATTCCTGTATGAAATTGCTGATTGTGTTTTTAGCGTATTTTGTGTATGCGCTCTACGTTTCATATAAACGTAGTTTTTTATGTCAAGTTTCATTAGCATATGGGTTGAAATACTGAACCCTAGTGATTCCTTAACATTCTCACATAGAGTTGCAGTATTATTGTCAATGGCAAGTCTCTTGTTGCCTCTTAACAATATGTCTATTTCCCATGCTCTTGACAGCCATTTTGTTTTGTCGATCCGCGACTGGTAGTTGTCATATGTTAGTACCAACTGCTTATATTTGTCAGATGGTAGTATACCGTCAAGATCATGTATCAAGCTGGCTGAACTTGATCTAGTTGGCAATCTTGCTATTCTCTTCATTGTGCCTACCGTATTTCCTCGAAATACCCCCGGGGGGTTTATTGTTTCAGAGTGAGAATTTTGAGGGGGGGGGTTAAACGAGGGGGGGTATTTCGAGGGGGGGGGTTTATTATTTCGCCAGAAATTTTTTGAAAACCAAGTACTAAATTGTCGTCTGAAACGTACGCAGACGTCGAAAATGCAACAAAAATCGCCAGTTATAAGACTCTAAACACTTGTATAAGTGTGTAGACGTATAATCACTGTTCTCACATAACAGAGTCATCGTTTTTAACGTGTGTTTTGCATTACCCAGATGACAAACCGCAGCCTTTGTCATTTACGTTCTCTATACACTAAATTTGGGGGGGCGGGTATTTTGAGGGGGGGTTTATAAGTTCATAGTGTCCATTTTGAGGGGGGTTATTTCGAGGGGGGGGGGTATTTCGAGGGGGGGGGGGTATTTCGAGGAAATACGGTATATAGATTTTGTCCATTTCTTTTAGATTCTTTGTACTAAGCCCTGTTATTTCCACGCCAAACATACTTGCCGGCTCAACGTATGCCTTCCATGTAATCTTTCCATTATAGATTGGAGTTATTGTGTTCCTTGACGCTGAGATTGCGAGATTGGACAGTTGACGCATTTTCAACAGCCTATTGCTTTTATGTTCTGAAAATGGATCAGGTTGAAACCAAACAAAATGAAACCATTTTACAAAAATTTTACAAATATTTTACAAAATTTGTACAAAAGATCGGAATCTCGGATGCAAGGCCATAAAACAATGTGCACGCTAGAAGCATGCAGTTGAATACCAAAATTTTTATTTAGACTTGTTACACTGGTTGCGGCATAGGTATCGTTGACCCTCACAGAGGGAAGATAGCTAAAAATTTGTTATTTTTGGGAGGTGGGGGCTTGCGGGGTTCAATATAAAGGCTTTTTCAAGGTATGGAATGAAGAAAATGGGGAAAAATCACATAAATTAGTGATTTTTGAGGTGAAAATATATTAAAAGATGTGAAAATTTGCAACTTTTAGCAAAAATACTTTTCAATCACAACAATGAAAGCAATAACAAGGAACCAGTTCTGCAAATGGGCAGCTAGAATCTTAAGCAACAGGATAGAAAACTTTTTATAGAATTCACAGACACTCGACTACTCAAGTTTTTGTAACAATTTTACCAAAATTGTACAAAACTTCAAATTTTTGTACAATTTGACTAAAATTTTACAAAAATTTGAATTTTAGTAAAATTGTATTTTTATTTTATTAATTTGCCATTTTATTTTATTTTATTCTTCAAATTTTCCATTTTATTTATTTTTTTTTTTTTTTCTGAGATTTTGCCAACCCTGCCCCTGAGTACAGAAAACTTAATGTAATTGTTTTCACTTTCACACATGCGTAAACGCGAGTATAATACTTTTTTTCTGTAAAAAATGTTCAAGTTACTATTTCTGTGAAATTTTGCACCAATTTTCGCTCAAAATGACTAATTTTTTCATCAATGTTGCCCATTTTCACCCTCAAATTCACTTGTTAATCACAGCGACCCACAGTACACTGACAGCTCACTGACAGCTCGCTGACAGCCACTTGTTTACTGTTTACATTTGCTCTTCTGTCAGCGAGCTGCATAATGCCCCAGTTATGTAGTCAGCGAGCTGTCAGCTAACTACATTTTGTTGTCAGCGAGCTGTCAGCTAACTCCATTTTGTTGTCAGCGAGCTGCCACTGGTTGGCAAGCGAGCTGTCAGTGTTTTGTGGGTCGCTGTGAATGTGCTGTTTGCCTATTACCAGCTATTGTTGGACTAAATGTGCTTATCTAAATGTGTATATATGTATACCGATTTTTAGCTTGTCCCCCCTTCATTTTAGGTTTGTCCTATTTTTCTCTCATGCATTGAAAAAATCCTATATAAAAACAACTTATCTGAAATACGTTTTCTGTACTTGGGTACTTTTAAAAAGTATACGTACCAACTACGGCCCAGGTACTTTTTTTCCTAGGAACTCGAGTGCGTACGAATGTTTTGATGTAACGTGGGTACATGTACATAAAAAACTATCAACTCTGGCATGAAATTTTACATGAAATTTGACTATCAGAGGCGCCAGGAACAAAACGCCTGGAGCTGGCGCTTAGAGCTAGCACCAACACAAAATACGCCATGGCGCTTCTGATGCTAGACGCCAAAGTCCCGGCGCATTTTCCATCACTACATTTGACATCGTTACAGGTCGTCTCATTTGACATTTGACATTTGACACTTTACAGGGTATTTTACAGGGCCTGGGACTGTCCCAGGTAGCGAGAACTGGCAAATGCTTTCACCTGCGGTTTGGCGAGGGTGGACCGGCTGGCCGCAATCGCCACACCGTTAAAAGTCACGCCGATTATTGCCAATATCACGTTCGCGGTATGTTGGCAACCTTCCAAGATTCGAATGAGTTGGATGAAGTTGTGGCTGAGTTGGTGAAGGTGATTGAAAGTCAAGTTTCCGGTTTGTTGTGGGTCGGTGTCCTGTTGCTGTTAAAATCGAAAGTTAGCACAATTTTTTTTCCAATCGTGTATTTTAATTCGCCACATCAGTGTGATCGGAGTTGCATAATATTTATATCACAGATGCGATTCCAGAGATAATATTCCAGTTCATTCTAAATGCTGAACGATTTCATGTTGTCTTGATCACTTCTTAAATCTGGGAAAACACCTTTCTTTTTTTTACCTACTAACAATAATAATGATGATATTTATTTCAACTATAAAAAAAATCACTCAATTAAAAATATGTATTTACAGGGACGTATCCAGAATTTGAGCGGGGGGCTGCTTGTTTACGGAGGCCGGCGAGGGGGGGGGGGGGGGCTCAGCCCCCCTAAAATTTTAGCTACATAGTGACGGAATGGCGTCATGGTACTGGCGCCATTAGTATGCGCCACGCCATGGCGCCATTGGCGTTGGCGTCAGCGCCATGGAATGCTGTATATGTATGTAGATTCACATACAAAACAGCAAAAAAACACAACACTGAGTGTATTTATAATGATTTGTGGCCAATTGAGCAAATCCGAATAGCAAATGATAATACCTTATGTGTGGTGAAGAATGCGCGCTTGCGCGCAAAATTTTTAACGCTGACGTTGAAAAAGTCACATTTTCCGGTCACTTTTTGGTCTTGCCCCGGGAGGGGGGGGGGGGGGCTGCAGCCCCCCCGCCCCCCCCCCTGGATACGGCCCTGTGTATTTAGACAATTCAACATTTCAGATTCTGACTGGACATACAGTTTTGCAGTTGGTGGGTATATTTGGTCCGGTTCGACGTCATCATACACAGAGCAATTGAAGAAAACTACCGATTGGTCACTACTGAGGTATTTGGATGGAACAAGACCTGATGTGGCTGCACGCACTATTTTACTTATGAAATTTAAAAAATTTAGTAAACTCATAAGTCAGTAAATTGAGTATTATAAGTAGGTAAAATCTGATATGGATGCATGTGAGTTTACTGGAATGAGCTATTGTACTATCCATCATAGGCGGCGTAAGTGCTTGTATGCTTGTGAATGTCACAAGCGGAATTTTTGGTGTCACAAGCAGTGACATAAAATGTGGCGGTGACGCAGTGATTGTCACCGCCTGCTTTTTGGATGTCACCGCCACAAAATGAGATGTTTTCGCGGTGACAATCACCGCCACATTAATTAATCAATTGAAATATGATCCAGGGCACGTTCTTGGCACACTCGATTGTAAATAAATTTAGCCTTTAGTTTAGGCTGCCTTTAGTTTACGACCTTTTTCTATCATATTTCATTTGTTGATAAATATGTATTTTTTGCATACATTGTGGGTTTTGTAGATTTTGACTCATGCAGAGGTTTATATAGATTGTAAATCGCTTTGAGCAATTTTTCCCCCTAACTTCTATACCTTGGAAAAGCCTATATATAGAATCTCCACACATTATTTGGGGTGGGGGACGGGGGTTCGCGGGGGTTCAATACCGTATTTCCTCAAAATACCCCCAGGGCCCAGGGTTTTTTTTTACAAAGCGTGAATTTCGAAGGGGGTTGAATGAAGGGGGGAGTATTTCGAAGGGGGTTTTTATCTCGCTAGAAATTTCTCAAGCTCCCAGTACGAATTTGTTGTTTGTAACATACGCAGATGTAGAAAAATGGATAAGGTGATTTTGAAGGTGAAAAACTATAAAAAGTTATGAAAATTGGCTGTTTTGAGTGAAAATTGGGGCAAAATTTCTCAAAAATCGCTTCAGATATACATAGATACCGTATTTCTTCTAATAGAAGGGTGCTGGATGATTTGGGGGGGGGGGGGTTAGGGGTAGTAGACAAAAAATTTGCCTCCGGGATAGATAGATGGCTGAACAGCCTCCAAAATTGATAAATAGCTGGTGGAAAGCCCCCCAACCCCCTACTAGACCTCTGGGCTAGGGCTCTCCAATTAATGCCAAGCTATTTATCTATCCCATAATCTGCTCAATTATCTATCCTGCAGGCGAAATTGTTGGCTACTATCCCCTGCACCCTCCCCTGCCAAATCACTCAGCTATCAACTCTCTGGAGTGAATTTTTTAAAATTATCCCAAAATTTTTGCTGAAAATCACTAATTTTTATGTTTTATAGATTTTTAACATCCAAATCACTAGTTAATGTGCCTAACAGCCTATTTTCAGCTATTTTTAGTACTATGTGTTGTTATAAACCTATTTTGAGCTATTTTTCACCTATGTTATAGACTTTTCTCCCTTTTCTTCCTTCTACCCATTGCCAACCCTCAAAAAATTTTTTTAGCTGTCTATCCCTCTGGTGGAACGATTTGCTATCTATCCAACCCCATGGAGGGTCAAAATCTAGGATACCCCTGCCCTGGGGCACTGCGTATTACACCAGGTTTACTTGGTCCTTGGTCATACGAATCACTGCATATTATAAGCAATATATGCATATTGGTGTCACTGCCACAAAATTGCCTGTCACTCATTGTCACTGCCAGAAATTTGGACCATTTTATGTCTATGGTCACAAGCATGGTTGGTTTTAGTAAAATTCTTTTTACTAAAATTGTATTTTATTTTAATTTTACTCATGTTTCATTTTATTTTATTTTATTTTATTCTGAAATGTCATTTAATAATAAAATGGTTTCATTTAATAAAATAAAATGAAACCATTTTACAAATATTTTACAAAAAATCGGAATCTTGGATGATAGGCGAAAAAACAATGTGCACACTAGAAGCATGCAGATGAATACAAAAAAAATTAATGTAGACTTGTGTCACAGGGTTGCTATACTACAGTCACTTTACACCGTGCACGCGTGGTTTCCGCTGGAAGCGTGCCAACGAATTTTTTACACATGCGATTTTCATAAAAAGTTGAAAAAAATCATCTCTGTTATTTCGCTATACGTACACTTATTCACACCAATGATTTTTCGTCCTTTATACAAAAATCGCATGCTTTCTCATCATTGGCATGCTTCCAACGTGAGACAAAAATGAGTGCGAGGGCAGAGTATCATGTCCGCCGAGTATACAGGTATAATATCTTGAATTTTGACCCTTACATACTGGGACTGGATAGAAATGTATCTATTGCTCCTCCCAAAAGATAGCTATAAAATTGTTTGTTTGTTTTTTTGGGGGTGGGGGGCTTGAGCGGTTCAATACAAAGGTCTTTTTCAACATATGGAATGAAGAAAATGGGAAGAGAATCACATAAATTAATGATTTTTAAGGTGAAAAAATATTTTAAGATGTTAAAATTTTCAAATTTGAGCAAAAATATTTTCCAATCACAACAATGAAAGCAACAGCAAGGCACCAGTTCTGCAAATTGGCAGCTAGAAGGTTTAGCAACAGGATAGAAAACTTTAAATTGAATTTTACAGACACTCGAGTTTTTGTAAAATTTTACTAAAATTGTACTCAAATTTGAATTGAATAAAATTGTATTTTTATTTTATTAGTTTTCCATTTTATTTTATTTTATTTTATTCTTCAATTTTCCATTTTATTTTTATTTTATTTTTATTTATTTCTGAGATTTTGCTAACCCTGGTCACAAGCAGAAATTTCACTGTCACATTGTGACATTCACAAGCGTGTATTGTACAAATGAGAGTGAAAGCTCAAAATTAGCCAAAAATTCCTTAAATTGTCTCCATTTTGCCAATTTTCAACTTTATAATCACTATTTTCAACTATATACATGGTTATATATATATATATATATATATATATATCTATTTTTAGCCAATATTTGTTATATTTATAGCAATTTTGAGCGTTTTGGCTTGCTGCCAACTTCACATAAGGGCTCTGGTAAGAAAGTGTCACAAGGTGAAATTTTCGCTAATGTGAATGTCACAAGCGCAAATTGGGACCTTCCGCCGCCTATGCTATCCACCAACTGTAATTCAGAAACACCTAATTCCGTCAACTCAATTGCGATTCAAAGTTTATTTATGAGTTTACTCAATTTTGAGTTTATTGGCACTAAACTAGTGTGTGCAGCACCAATGTGACCAATCTTCCAATCCATAACAAGGGTTGGTGTTTTTGAGTTTACATTCGATGTTGTTGATAATTTTATATCCACTTAGGGCCATGGCTGGTGGCAAATGGGGCCACTCTTACCAATTTTTATTTCCTAGTTAGTATTTTTAGTTTTTTTAGGTTTAAGTTTTGACTTTGTGAGCTGATCTTACGTTCCAATTTTGCCTGAGCAAATGTGTTTGTGAGTCACCGTCCAATTACCGTATTACCTCGAATTAACCCCCCCCCCCCTTGAATTGACCCCCCCCCCCTTGAATTGACCCCCCCCCCCCCTCGAAATACCACCCTAAAATTCGGCTGAGGAAATAATAACCCCCCTCGAAATACCCCCCACAAATTGAGTGTAAAGAGAACGTACATGACAAATACCACAGTTTGTCATCTGTACAATGCAGAACACACGTTAAAACTGTTGATTGAGTGACGTTAGGGCAGGGTTTATTTATGTGTATACACAGTTATGTATGCCTTTTAACACATATACATCTACCGCAACACATATTTCGCCAGCAAAATTTGAGGGGGGGTTAATTCGAGGGGGGGTTATTCGAGGGGGTTTTTTATTATTTCGTCAGAAATTTTCGTAAGGATCGTAGTAAATAGTAGGCATTTGCATACCCAAAACAGGTAATAAATGTGTCCAAACAGGATATATTTGGACAAAAAAACGTAGATAGCTACACAAACTAGTCTATGTGTAGCTGCAATGCAAATTGACAGTAATATACATCATGTACATTGCATACATGACGTATTTATTATGTACATGACGTACATCATTCCGCAGGGGGGGTATTTCGAGGGGGGGGGGGTTATTATTTCCCCACCACATTTTGAGGGGGGGTTAATTCGAGGGGGAGTTAATTCAAGGGGGGGGATAATTCGAGGTAATACGGTATGTAATTGTTTGATTTTTCTACGTCTGAGTAAGGGTCATTTCCGAAAATTTCTGGCGCAATAATAGACCCCCCTCGAATAAACCCCCCTCAAATTATCCCCCCCCCCTCAAATTTTGCTGGCGAAATAATAAACCCCCTGGGGGTATTTCGATGTAATACGGTATATCCATAACACCTTTGAGCCTTAAATACAAATGATGCTTATTGCACTGGTACTGGGACAGCACGGCGTCAGACCTCAGTTCATAAACAATAAACATTGTCACTTCTTGACATTCAGGTAACTCAGGTGACTTTCTAGTACTGAAAATCACAAAGTCTGGTGGAAAAGTGACAAAGGAGCTGGTGATTTCTGATTCAGGTAAATGTACTTTCTATTGTATTTCATTTGAATATTATGTGCTTTTAAATGAGTACACCCATGTTTCTATGTATTTATAAATATAAGTCACTTTTATTTTGTTGTTAAAACTTAACTTATCTTATGTTAAAACCTAAAAAAATTAACATTCAATTTTAAAAAATTAATGTTACTTTCATTCAAGTTATTCTATAGGTAGACTCTCATACATGGTGGTTATTGTTGCATTTTTCTACATCTGCTTACGTTACAAACAACAAATGAGTATTATACCGCAAATCCCTAAACAAGACCCCCCCCCTCGAATAACGCCCCCCTTGAATAAGTCCCCCCTGTTGGCGGGGTGAGGAAAAAATAACTCCCCCTTGAATAACTCCCACCTGTTAAAAACTCCTCCCCCTGATGAAAAGGATACAATACAAAACTATAAAAGGATAGTAGCTTATGACAGCGACAGCAGATACATAATGTGTATGCAGTGTATACACATTGTTTTGTTGTTATTGGACGGTGAAATACCTGAATTAAACGAGTTTACATACTGCATCCATACAATGAATCAAGTCCAAGTTTCCTGAGGAAATAATAACTCCCCCCTCGAACAATGCCCCCCCTTTAATAACTCCCCCCTCCAAAACGTCTGACGAAAAAATAACTCTCCTGGGGTCTTATTCGAGGATTTAGGGTACTTGGAGTTCAAGAAATTTCCGGCGAAATGATTAACCCCATCGAAATACCCCCTCGTTTAACCCCCCCCCCTCAAAATTTCCACTATGAAAAAATAAACCCCGGGGTATTTCGAGGAAATACAGTATCTGCACGATTATTTACTGTATCATTTTTTCTGACGCTTTGTGATCACTGACGTTTCCAATCTCGCTCAACAGTACAATATGAAACGTAGTATAATAATGACATTTCTGTTTTAGATCATGACACCGTCGATCGGCAGATCTGTTCACATAAAGGTGAGTTCAGAATTAGAAACGCTCTATTATATGCAGTATTTCTCGATAAAGAAATTTCCGCAATTTCTTAAAATGTAGAAACCATTTGATAATGCTTATCCGAAAATGCGCTATGGATGACAAATCATTGAACGAAATAAAAATTCATTTGTGAAATACATCCCACGGGTTCAATTCAGTTATGATGGATATTACCTTACGTCCTAATGTTTATTGTTTAGGCAGGAAAAAGATTGCATTATTTCTTGGAAACGATTGAATCAAACAAGTTTATTACAATTATGCCACTCCCAGACCATGTAAGATGCGGAATTTTATCTCATTTTTATTGGTCATTTGACATTTTACAGGGTATTTTAAGGGTCTTGGAATGACCACTGGCTTTATGCTGGCTTTAGGTAATCATAAAAATTCCCCCGTAGTAACTGGGTGGCACGTGATGGATGCTACGATTTGCGACAATGACGCCCATTTGAAAGAACTGACAAAGGCTTCAAAGCTTCAGGGAGTGAAGTTTGGTAAATTTTATCCCGACCGCATAATTTGTGAGCACATTGATGAAGAAGGAATCAAGGGCGAGAGAACTGTGGGCATTTCTAAAGTTTGCGGCCCGTTTCAACATTGTGTTACTGTTAGTTTAAATGGGTGAATTTTGAGGGGGGGGGGGGGGTAAACGAGGGCGGAGGGTATTTCGAAGAGGGGGGTTTATTATTTCGCCAGAAATTTTATAAAATCCCAGTACTAAATTGTTGTTTGATGTACACCGACGTTGAAAAATGCGACAAAAACTGCCATGTAAAGAGTAAAGACCCTACAGACCTATAAGAAATAAGTAAATATGTAGACATTATAAACCCTGTTCTAACATAACACCGTCATTGTTTTTAACGTGTGTTCTGCATTTCCCGGAACACCAACCGCAGCTTTTGTCATTTACATTCTCTATACACTAACGATGGCAAACCCTCTCGAAAAAGTATTTAAATTTTCAAGTATTTTTTTCAAAATGACTTTTTGAATATTCGAATTTTTCTGGAAATAGTTTTCGAATTTTTGAATTTAGTTTTCAAATTTTCGAATTTTCGGATATTTTTTATTACTTTTTGAATTTTCGAATCTTTTTGTTACTTTTCGAATTTTTTTGCATCAAATTATTATATTTTTGAATTTTTGTCCGACTTTTCGCACGTTTTACAACCTAAGTTATGGCATAAGTACTTTGCTTTTTCTGCTACAAAAAATACATGTGAATACATAGTCCGATGCATGGACTGCAATAAAGCGCACGGCGGCGCGCTACTGACGGCCAAGCATGTGCTGGTCACCTGTTCACATTACAGGACAGAAATGAACACCCTATTGGAGAAACAGGGTGCAAAGTGCCGGTGTAACTTCACAGCATTACCTGGTGCGACAGCTAAATTACATTGGCTAACAGCGGAAGAAAGGTGCCGCAAACACCGCGAAGTGATTTCACGGTTTATAGCCAAGCGAATAAACCACTGCACATGGCAGTGTATGCGCGCATCAAACAGCGCCGGGTCCTGCACGTAAGGGACAAATTCGAGAGTAGAATAAAACTCTCATTTTGACGCTTCTACACCGCGCCGGCTGATCAATACGTCGACACTCCTCGCGGACTACGATGGACATTGTCCCATGATTTTGTGCATTTGTTAATTGTATTGTGTACATTTGTGATCATGTTAATTTGTGTTTATTTTCATGGTACATACAGCTTTAATATAGGATCCGATGAGACTCATTTATGGTGACAATTCATTAGCAGTCTCAATTTCAAAAATCAGAGCAAACGATAATAAACTAAACTAAACTAATATAATATTTTTAGTTAAGGCTCTGCATTTTTACTCATTTTTAGTTAAGGCTCTGCATTTTCAACAAAAGTCACCAAAAAATTCAAAAATTCGAAAACGTTTTTGAATTTTTGAATCTTTTGAAAATAAATCTATTTTTATGTATTTTTTCACTGCGTGATTAAAAATTTGAAAAATCCTAAAAAATTCGAAAATTCAAAAACGTTTTCGAATTTTCGAATCTTTTTTGGCCATCGTTACTATACAATAAATTGTGGGGGATATTTCGAGGGGGGGGTTATAAATTCATAGTGTCCACTTTGAGGGGGGATATTTCGAGGGGGTATTTCGAGGAAATTCGGTGTGTACATTTTAACAACTGTGCAGATGTGTTATGGTAGGTTTCCATACAAAGTGTGATGTCCGCCGAGTATACCTAATAAAACTTTGCACCCTCTCAGGGCTTCTACTACACATCGACCGATAAACTACGCATCAAATCGGGTTGCAGCGGCGACTGGGAGGCTAAAACAGCGGCTGAAATTGACAACGTCCAGTTTACGCGCACTCGGATGTCCGGCTGCGGCGCGTGCAGGTGCCAATGCCGGACCCTGTAAAATGACCTGTAAAATGTCAAATGTCAAAATACAAAATGCCCTGGAAAATTAGTTTGCGTGACATTTTACATTTTTCAGGGCATTTTACAGGGTCTGGGACTGCCGCCAGCCTGCCGCACGTGTACTGCTGCATGGGCGATTTTTGCAACTATGGATGGAGGGCTAGGTTGATGCAGCCCGCTGTGTTCTCGTACAGATATGCCACTGCGTGAGTTGGGGGGGGGGGGATTTTGCGCGTTTTCGAATCTATTTATTTTTGTCTACCTACCGTATTTCCTCGAAATACCCCCAGGGGGTTTATTTTTTCAGAGTGAGAATTTTGATGGGGGGTATTTCGAGGGGGGGGGTATTTCGATAGGGGGGGTATTTCGAAGGGGAGGGGTATTTTGAGGAAATATGGTATATGGACAACGCGACATATTTAGTTGTTCATGTTTTGTGCCTGAAATTCTTTTCCCTTTTTGTCTTTTTGATCGCTCTGGCAACTCAACATCTAGGAAGAATACCAAACAAGGCTGGGGCAGGGATTCTAACAGTAAAATACCGTATTTCCTCGAATAAGAGCACGGGGGGTGTTTTTAGGAATGGAAATTTTGAGGGTTTTTAAACGACGGGATATTTCGAGGGAGGGGGTTATTATCTCGCCAGAAATTTCTTGAAATCCCAGTATTACCTCGAATTAACCCCCCCCCCTTGAATTAACCCCCCCCCCCCCTCGAAATACCCCCCTAAATTTCGGCTGAGGAAATAATAAACCCCCCCTCGAAATACCCCCCTAAAATTGAGTGAAACATGAACGTACATGACAAATACCCCAGTTTGTGATCTATACAATGCAGAACACACGTTAAAACTGATGATTAAGTGACGTTAGGGAAGGGTTTTTGTGTATATACAGTTGTATATGCCTATAAACACATGTACATCTATGTAATTGTTCGATTTTTCTACGTCTGCGTATGGGGAATTTCCGAAAATTTCTGGCGAAATAATAGACCCCCCCCTCGAATAAACCCCCCCTCGAATTATCCCCCCCTCAAATTTTGCTGGCGAAATAATAAACCCCCTGGCGGTATTTCGAGGTAATACGGTATACTAAATTGTCATTTGTAACGTACGCAGACCTAGAAAAATGCAATAAAAACCGACATGTATAAAACTCTATGGTATTTACCTATGTATGTACCTAGACGGAATAAACCCTGTTCTAACGTAACACGGTCATTGTTTTTAACGTGTGTTCTGCATTGCCCGGATCACAAACCACCGTTTTTGCCATATACGTTCTCTACACACCACACTAAGCTAGGGTGGGGGGTTCGAGGGTGGTTTATAAATTCAAAGTGTTCATTTTGAGGGGGGTATGTCGAAGGGGGGTATTTATAGTAAATATTTATCATTGATTGCACCTACTGGCCAGTAACACGTTGCCTTCATTTTCAGATGCGGACATGATTACAATTCTGATCAGGACTTCATCGATGGTAGCCTTCTCATATGCACATTGGTAAGCAAATAATGTATTTCTTCTAATAGAAGGGCGCCCTTCTATTTTTTTCGTCAACTTTTTAACCTGCCCTTCTATTAGAGAGGCCCTTCTTTTGAGACGCCCTTCTATTAGAGACCACCTTAATATTTTTTTCATCAATTTTTCAGCCGAACTTTTTCAAGTTCTGCCAAGGTTTTTCAAAGTGTTACGTCACAGGTAGTTCATAGAATGCAGAATTGCAAAAGTGTATTTACACTTACCCGAAATACCCAGGTAAATGGGCATTTATATTTACACTTACACTTACACTTTCATAAAATACCCGTACACTTTTTTACACTTTCATGGGCAAAATACCCGGGTACAGAAAGTGTATTTTTTTCAGATGGCCCTGTTTTATGCTTTTGAGAAAGCATAAAACAGGTTCATGTACAAAAAATAACTGCACAGTGCACATATGCAATTATGCATTGAATGTAAAAAGTATGGCAAATGTGCAAACTTACACTATCTCTGACCTTTGAACATTACTCATGGTATTCTACAGTTTCATAATACTTTTGTAAAAAGGACAAGATCAATTGAAATTCACCAGCTGGACACAAAGTCGACTGGCTTTTGCATTGATATTTGCTGCGTGTACATTCTTGCATTTAAGCAGTGTGTATCACAGTGCTTAATCAGTAAACTATCAACACTGAAAAAGTGCCATAATTAGGCAACTTCATACCATCAAATTTGTTACAGTCTGAAATGTTTCATAATTGGCAGTAAAATGTGAAATAACAAATAAAAATGATAGATAAATTGATCTAAAGGTGAAAACAGTGGTGGTTTCTAATGCTCAACAGTGAGAGCTCTTTCTAAAAAAAATTTTTACATTTACACTTTTTTTACACTTTCCTGGGTATTTTTAAAATACCTTACACTTTTGGAATCCATACTTAAAATTTGGAAAGTGTATTTACAATATACTTACACTGTAAAAATACGCTTACACTTACACTTTCTAAAAATGGGAGTGCACTATTCCGCATGTAAAACCCATCCCACATGTTGACCCGGAACTCATTTAATTATACCTGGCATGTTGAAAATTGACAATAAAACACACATGACCTAGTTATTTTGAAGGTGAAAATCTATAGGAAGTATAAAAATTAGGGAATTTGGTGAAAATTAGGGTAAAATTGCTCAAAAGCGCTCCACAGAGCTATATAGCTAGGCAGTTTGCGGGTGGGGGGGGGTGTTCAGGGGAATGTAGCCAAAAAATTTGCGCCATGGGATAGATAGATAGCTGAGCGGTTTGGGGTGGTGTTAGCCACCCCCCTTTTTTACCCCTGCAGGCGTAATGTGTCTATAATGGGTCTACATGCGGAATGGGCTTTGATGCGGAATGGGCCCTAGCCCTAAAAATACCAGTATTTTAACAACTCTGATAGAATGGCGATACATAGAGTTCATTCAACATTTGATGTGAAAATAGCACAAAGCAATGGACCAAAGCCATTAAATCACAGCGACCGCTGATATTTTTATTTTTTACATTTTGTTTTTTATTATTTTCAAAACGTAGCATCGCAGAAGTCACTTGAATGGGATTAGCATTGAAAAAAACAGCCGATTTTGAGAAAATATAATTAAATATTATCTCAGAAAATCTCCCAAGAAAAAAATATAATTAAATCTCTTGGGCCATTTTTGAAAATATAATTAAATCTCTGAGAAAATTTCATGCAGTTCAAAAAAAATCTCATAAAATCTCTCAACTCGCAGTATGATTTCATCGATATTTCAAGATGTTTGAACCATTGAGAGTAGATAGTAAGCACGCTATGCGTTGTTTAACTTTTTCATTCACAATTTAATATGATAACAGCATATTATCTACTGATGGCACACTTTGTACTACCCTGTATTTAGTATCTGAATAATGAACAAAAATATGGTTTAGGCACAATTTTCCTCATAGTAGAATACATTACTTTCACGTGTGATGATCCCCACAGAATTTATCAGATAACTTTTTCATCAAAATTTGGTAACAATATTTCCAAAGCATGCTGTCAACTATTTAGTTGTTAAAACGGCTAGAACCCAGTGCATAAGTTTACCCGTTGCACAAGTAGCAACATCCAGTGCCAATGTAGACCCAGTGATTATGTACAGCCTGTACTTGAGCACTGGGTCTTCATGGGACTGCAGGGGTTCAGTAAGGTTCAGGGGTGAAAACATATTTACATTTACTCAAAAATACATACTTGAGTATTAAGTAAATACATATAAATTTCCCCTGAAAAAGTACCAGTACTCTATTTTATGTATACTTCTTGAAAGTACTTGTGTACAGAAAATGTTTATCTGATAACTTTTTTATTGGCTATTTCATGCCATAGAACAGAAATCAGGGGAAGAAAAACTACAAATAGCGGGAAAATAGCCAAAAATGGGTATATAAGCAAATATATCATTTAAATAAGATGAAAATTTGTAAAAAAAAGCACATGAACTAGTGAATTTGAAGGTGAAAATAGGCAAATATAGAGAGATTTTCTCGAGAGATTTTCTCAATCAGGAGAAAATATAATTAAATCTCTCTGGAAAATCATGTAAAAAATATAAATATCAGAAAATCTTATATTTTCTGAGATTTTCTGAGATTTTTTAAATATAAATCTCCCAGAGATTTTTTCAATGCTAAATGGGATCCCGCCCATCCGACCTCGATCGCATTTACCAATGCACGTTGCGAGTGCTCACACTTCAAAATGGACGGCAACCATCGAAACATTCGATCTTTGACGGATATCAACTATGGTCAATTCGACATAAGTGATGGCCAGTCGATAGGTGCGCGATTTAATTGACCCGACATTTTTTCAGGCTACCCGATTCATTGTGTGTTTGATAAATATCATACACTGCGCTGCCCATTGGCTGGCTATAAATCGGGGGGGGGGGCAGTCTCGCACTTTGTGAAGTGTAAAGTCAAGTGTCAAATGTGATGAAAAAATGTCAAGTAAAATAAAAAGGAAATAGATTTGATTACTGAACTTTGACACTTTAATACACTTTGTATTGAAATATTAGTGTCACATTTTGTGACATTTCACACTTTAATTTACACTTTACACGGTACGGGACTGGAACTAGGGGCCAATTCCGCAAGTGGAGAAGTGGGAGAAATGGGAAATGAGCAGGGTTGGTTTTAGTAAAATTCTTTTTACTAAAATTGTATTTTATTTTTATTAAAATTGTATTTTATTTTTATTTTATTCTTCAATTTTCCATTTTATTTTTATTTTATTCATCAATTTTTCATTTTATTTTTATTTTATTTTTTATTTTTATTTTAGTTCGTGACCAGGATTGATTTAAGTAAAATTCTTTTTACTAAAATTGTATTTTATTTTTATTTTATTCTTCAATTTTACATTTTATTTTTATTTTTTTCTTTAATTTTCTATTTTATTTTTATTTTATTTTTATTTTTTCCTGAGATTTTGCCAACCCTGGAAATGAGAAGTTAAAAGATTACTTCTTCAGTCGCAAAATTGACACCATGTGACAATTCCGCAAAAGAACGAGAAGAATGATAAATAAACTGGTGGACAATTTAAATGGAAAATTGACTACATAAATTTTCGAAATATTCTCATGTGCAAATGATCAGCCCAATCTAGCTAAAATTTTGTGTGAATGTGGGGCCAACATTTCTTTACATTGTCCCCAAATGGTACCCCCCAGCACCCCCCTGGTTAGCCGTGACAGCCTCGATAAATTTTTTCCGATTTTTTTTCTGGCCAATATAATTGGAAAATTTTGGAATCCCTCACAGAATATTGCTGCAGGAAAGCGCGCTGCCATTTTTGGCATGCTGCCAACACAAGCATTGGATACGCTTGTGCTGGCAGTTTTTTGATGGAAAAAAAATCACTAATGGCTCGCTCAGAGCCGCACATAGGTTGCAGGGTGATTTATACCCGCTGATGTCCCCACACTGCTGCTGCCTCACAAAAATCCATCCTAAATTGCAGATATCAGCCACTTCATGACATTCAAACATATTAAGAACTTTATAAGTGCAAACATTTTGATTGTGATTGCAAAAACCACAAATTTACACTTTCTGGGAATGACCTCTTCATCTGTCTAGCCCATTTACACAAAATACAGGACACATTTCCAGTTGTCCCCTGGTATATGTTTAACAGATAATTGTTGCCTGAATTCAATGGGCACTAGCATTTAATGATTTGCATGCAGATGCTGCAGAGGCCGGTCACGCTTTTACGGAAATGCTGTCTTTGAACAGTGGTATTTCCACTGATCGCCATAAATGCAATCTTCGTGCAACAATGTGGTGCAGGACCAGCCACATGTTGCTCATGGCACTTAGGAAGCCAGTCCTGGCCACCATGTGCTGTATGCTAAGCCTGGGGCTGTGTAAGACACATTAGTTCCAATATATGTTTTGTTCAAAAAAATATTTCAGGTATGATCTTCAGCAAAATTTTGGTGTAGGGATTGCGTCGGTTGTGAGGGTGTGGAATAGTTGCAGGAAGCTACCATCCCATATGTCCCAAAAAATCAGTGGCCTAAACCATCCCCAACCCATTTTATAAATAAATCAAATTCTGGCCTGAACAAAAATTTGTATGGATTTTCCATTTATATTGACCAGAAAAAAGTGGAAAAAAAATATTTTCAGCAACAGGGGTGGCCTGAGGGGGTGCCACTTTGGTTATATATAGTATATACTTTGGGGCACCCTCACACTAAGTGACAGCCTGATGGCTTGCTTGTGTGATTTTTAAAATGTTATTTTGTGAATTTTCCATTTATATTGTCCACCAGTTTAGGTGTAGGTAAAGTGCTATGTTGCGAGTAAAATGACACAAAAAGCTTTTAGGCAGTCACTTCAATGACAAGTAAAAGTATCATTATGATAAAAAGTAGATACTTTACCAGTCACTTGTTAGTTCACTTCCAAATTGTCCACTTGCATAAAAAACCCAAAATAGATTAAAATTTCCCGAAACATTTAATCGATATCGGGCTGCCCGAAAATCTCGTAAGACCAAATGTTTAAATTTCGCCCCAGATCCCGTTGGATTGATGGAAGCCACCAGAATGGATGCCCAACTGTATGGAATTTCCATGATGGGATTGTATGCTCGTTCCTGGCCCAGTTGGTTTGGGATAAGACTTTTGAAAATGCACCCACGGGGCGGTCCCGCACCTTGTAAAGTCAAGTACCAAATGTCAATGAAAACAAAAAAAAATATTATTACTGAATTTTTGACACGTTTGCATGACAATTGACAAATTTGTTTGACACTACCTACTTTACACTTTACTGGGTGCACGATTGGCACCAGAGTTGGAAAAACGTATTTACGTTTACCCGAAATACCCAGTTATTTGGTTATTTATATTTACGTTTACGTTTACGTTTTCCAAAAATATCATTACGTTTTGTTACGTTTTCCTGGCACAATTACCCGGGTACAAGAGAAAACGTAAAAATCGTATGGGAAATGCACAAAAACAGTGCATTTTTGAACTTTTTTCTGATACAATAAGTACAATTTATATTTTTGGCCAATTAGCCGCTAAGTTGTTTGATAAATAACATAGGTAAGCAAAAATGTGATCGTATTAGCAGAGAAATGCTTGAAATAGGAAAAACAAAGGTGTTTTTCAATGCATGTGATCACGGGTTGTGCACTTCAAAGAAATTTTTACGTTTACGTTTTTTTTACGTTTACCCGTGTATTTTAAAAGTATTTTACGTTTTCAGTATTAATACTCACAATTTAGAAAAGGTATTTACGTTTACGTTTACGTTTTCCGAAAATACCAGTATTTGTACAACTCTGATTGGCACCAGAAACAATTTTATTTGTATTGACCGCGCGCATTCTTTTGAAGATGTCTAAAGGTACACAAAAAGTCTGAAATTTCCATCACTAAACATTGATCATACATCCAATTTTTTTTAATTGTAGAAATCCCAAAATTCCAAAAAAAAACTCGATTAATCCCCATCCATAGAACCCAGTGGTATCAGCTCTCCCTTTGGCGTCCAGAGCGTTACATTGATATGGGCACCTTTAGCTAACCCGGACATTGTTTTGCCAGATTTTGACAAATTGAAAAGTTTGAGCCAAATTCCATTGGTCTGCGAGCACTTTCAGGCACTGAAAGTGCCTGAACATGTGGGCCTTTTGAGAATGCAAATGTGCGGCGCTAAATATAGAGGCAAAGATTCCCATGCGAAATGTGTCATAGTGAGTTGGGATAAAATTGTTTTTAGTTTTGGGTTGTTGACATTTTACACGATTTTTGACACTTTGCATGGCATTTGACATTTTATGCCCCTGGTCCCTCCATGAAATTTTGGCATTTGTGAGATTTCAGTTCAGCAGTTTTCACAGGTTTTTACTGGCCTTATATAGGGCTCCAAAGTCATGGCGCCATCCCTTCACACAGGCGACCTCTGTTCGCTACCAAGCGCCCCCCTCCCAGACCCCGTAAAATGTCAAATGCCATGAAAAGTGTCAAAAGCATTAAAGTCATTAAATTTTACCGCACAGTTGACAGTTTATTGATTTTTGAAACTTTGTGTGACATTTTACACGGTCTAGGAGTGTCACCAAATTTTTGCACTGCCCGGGTTTACCCCCCCCCCCCATTTTCGCAGGCTAAATTGAGGCGCCAAGTGTACTGGTCCGGCTGCGAGTACCAGTACAATCTTGAAGTGAAACGTCTGAATATTACCGCACCGTTGAATGTGACTAAGTGCGGAACGGACCTTTGCAATTTGCCCCTGCGTCAGACCTTTAAATAGATTGGTGGGCGGTGCTCTGCTACTAGGATTAGTGGGTGATGATTTGCATACCGTATTACCTCGAAATACCCCCATGGGGGTTTATCATTTCGCCAGCAAAGTTTGAGGGGGGTTTATTCGAGGGGGGGTTATTATTCCGTCAGAAATTTTCGTAAGGATCGTAGTAATTTGTAGGCATTTATGTACCCAAACAGGTAATAAATGTGTCCAAACAGGATATATTTGGACATAGAAGTGTAGATAGCTACATAAACTACTATATGTGTAGCTGCAATTAGTGATGGAAAAGCGCCAGAAAAAATGGCGCCAGGCGCCAAGGGCGCCATGGCGCCATTCGGAAAGTGGGCGCCAAGCGCCAAGGGCTCCACAGAAAAAGGGCGCCAGGCGCCAAGGGCGCCATGGCGCCATTTAGAAAGTGGGCGCCAGGCGCCAGGGGCGCCACGGAAAGAGGGCGCCAAGCGCCAAGGGCGCCATGGCGCCATTTGGAAAATAGGGCGCCAGGCGCCAAGGGCACCAGGATAAAAAAGTGCCTACAACACCATGCGTGTGCTAAAAATGTTCCTACAGCACCATTGTACGCGCATTCACTTCTTAATTCACGTTCTCCAGGATGTAATGAACAAAAACAAGGCTAGCAACAAAAAATTTTTGAATAAAATCCACATGACGAATTCAAACGCAATGGAAATTGTCATTTGACAACAATCAATTCATTACAAATAGACCTTTCCAAACAATGTGTCCTAATTGCAACGATTTAAATCCGTTTATTTATGATTTTGCAAGTTAGACGGTCCATCATTCTTGTCTTCTGATCCGTCAGACAGATCTGATGAACCATTGGACGAAAGATTTCCACCCACTCACACCACTCCGTCCATTTTTTCTGGCGAAATTAGATCATCCACGGATGCGTTTTTCTGTTCTTTTTCGTTTACACAGCACTCACCGTGAAACCCTGCTGGCGCTTTTTTGGCGCCTTTCTAAAGCAGGGCGCCAGGCGCCAAGGGCGCCACGGAAAAAGGGCGCCAAGCGCCAAGGGCGCCATGGCGCCTTTCAGAATGTGGGCGCCAGGCGCCAAGGGCGCCACAGAAAAAGGGCGCCAAGCGCCAATGGCGCCATGGCGCGGCGCCCTTTGGCGCCCTCAAATGGCGCCAGCGCCATGGCGCCATTCCATCACTAGCTGCAATGCAAATGAGCAGTAATAAATACACCATGTACATTGCATACATGATGTACATCATTCCAGAGGCTATTTCGAGGGGGTATTATTTCTCCAGCCCATTTTGACGGGGGGTTAATTCGAGGGGGGATAATTCAAGGATATACGGTATTTTACATTCTTGAATAATTTCCCGATAATGTGTTTCTTAAAATCGGGCCCACTAGTTGACATCAAAATTCGTGTCAACTAAATTCAAATATTTTGAATAATTTCCATCAATGAGTTGAATCACAGTTGAGTGTTTCTACAATTAAAAGCCCCCCCCTTGAAAAACTTCCCAGCGGACTTATGCAAGAATGTGCCTACGCAGTACGCACACTAGTTTTCACACGACATATCGAAAACTCACAAATCAGCTTAGAACGCATTTGAGTTTTCTACGATGAGATGGCCGTCAACTACATTTGACTGAGATTAAAAGTGACTCCTTGTGGAAAACTCAAACACGTTCAAAGCTCATTTATGAGTTTTCGAAATTTCGCGTGAAAACTAGTGTGCGCAGGGCCAATATAAGTATTCATTGCATTTTGTTGACAGCTGTCTGTGTGTGTATGTGAGGGTGTGAGTGTATTTAATATTAATGTGATGTTAATGTGTTTGCATGTTCTTTCCCGGTTGTAAGCAGAGATTACGGCTCAGCGTGATTTTGATGTAAAATGATGACGTAAAATGAAAAAAATTGAATTTTAAATCCACTCTAGCTGTGGCTGATAACACTCAGCATTGAACGGATTAGGGTATTGATACATATATTATCTATAAAAAATTGTAGACCTGTAGCATCATCCACGCTCACACAGCAAAAAAGTGAAGTGTCCTGAAGTGTCTTCACGCAGATGCGCAATGTCGGCGTGAAGACACTTCACTGCATCACAGATGCTTCACAGCACTTCACAAATCATGCAAAGTATGCTGCAAAGGTTAGTGAAGTGCACTTCACGAATTTCGTTCTTCGTGAAGCTAGGTGAAGTGAGTGGAAGACACTTCACCAAAAACTTTGTGAAGTGTGTGGAAGTGAGTGGAAGTGTCTTCACAGAGCGCACTTCCACACACTTCATGAACCCATTTTTTGCTGTGTCATGTAATTAATTTTACGTCAAAATCACGCTGAGCTGTAATCTCGGCTTAAATACAAATTCCTACTAGTTTCTTTGTGAATTATGGGTGGCAGAAATTTGAATTGTGATAGCCGTATCTTTATTCCTATGTAATTTTTTTGAATGTAATAATTTATTTGTATTGTAAATACATATAGATAACGAAAATATTTATGCAACTACCTATGCTTCATGTTGGTAATTTTATGAGAAAACTGTTTCAATGAAAGTTACACAATCTGCAATTCATTGAGCATGGCACTCTATTGTGTCAGAAGTTGACTTCTACAGCACTGTATTCGAGCATGACACTTAAAACAAGCCAGGACAAAAATAAATACAAAGTCAGCCAGCTACAGTTGTCTTTGCTTCACTCTGTCCTCAAATACTTCGCCTGCAAAAAATCCTTCCTCGTGGCCTGGTCAAAATCTTCAAACACATTGGGCGCACTTAACAAAGTGCTGAAAGTGCTGCCAATTGTCACGCCCAAATAAGTGTACAAAAGTAGTCGATCGATTATCATCGATATGTATTTCCAGTCCTCCCGGATCTGCGATTCAATTTTGTTTTTGGTTAATTGAAATTGATAATGCGATTTGTGTAATAATTTTTGGATCTAGTGATGGAAAGAGCCGCACCGGAACCGAAACTGGAAGTGGTGCCGGTAAACACGTGAAAAATGCGCTAAGTGCTGGGCGGCAGTGCCGCACCGTGTCTGTCAATTGAAAGAAGAAGAAAAACAGATTTTTTCTTAACTTTTGAGTCAAAAGATCTGATATTCTGCATGACACAAATTTATAAAACACTTTACATGATCAACATTAAACACTTTACAGGGCGCGGTACTACCGCTACGAGGCCATGGCGCTTTTACACCACCTTACACTCTTTCGGTTATAACTTTTCCAACACTACGATGAAAAGACGCAAAACCGACGTAGGCTCGCTTGGCATGTAAACCGCTTGGCATGTAGACCCGTTGCGGGGGGTCCCATGAGGGCTGCCCAGCTAGCTATCTATCCGCAGTCACCCCAAAACCACGCCCAAAAAATCATTAAAAAACCCACAATCCTATACTCCTCGTCCTTCTTCAAGTGCTCGGTGATGTACTCGATGGCGTCGACGGCGCGCCGGGCGTCGGGCGTCAGCGGGTAGAACGCGTCCATTTTACTGGCGCCCGACAGTTTCTGGTCCAGGTTTGTGGGCGCGTCGGCGGGCGATTGCGATCGGGCACAGGACGCGTGGTGGTGGTCTGACGGGGGGGGGGGGGGGTTCTTGCAAACAAGTTACCAGTTGCATGTATTGATGGAAAAGCGCCTGAAATATGACACCAAGTGACACTGGTGCCATGGCGTGGCGCTTTTTGGCGCCCTCAAATGGCGCCAGCGCCATGGCGCCATTGCATCACTTTTTGCGCGTGCAATATTCCGCTTTAAGTATCAAGAGCCAAGACTTTGGCGTTGCGCGAAAATAATGCAAAGTGCCATGGCACTTTTCCAACCGCAGTGCCAAACGCCAATGGTGCCAGAGGAAAATGGCGAAAAGCGCCAGAAGAGCCAGAGCGTTTTTTCTTTGGCGCAAGGCAATGGCGCTTTTCCATCACTAATGATAAGTAGTGGTGTAAAAGCCCTTGGCTTTGGCGCCATCGCTTTTTCGACTACTAGCGCCAAGTGCGAAATCCGTCCGGGAAAAATGGCGCTTTTCCCATGGCATGTAGCGTTTAGCTTTGGCGTCTGCGCCATGGGTTTTTTTAGCTTTTCTAACCGCTACCTCTTTTGGCGCTTTTCTAGCCATGACACATTTAGGGGCTTATTCTACACCGATTTGATTTATCCAATTAAAAGGACTCACCAAAATTAAAAAACGCTTATTGAAAGAAACGCACCCGCATCATGCGCCAGGGGCGACGCTGACAAGAGATCGTCCAAATCGATGCCAGTTTTTCGCTTCATTTTCTGAATTTGATTTTAGCCATTGATAATCACATTTTTGTCAACACCAAAACAGTGAAACCAACTGTAATTTTCTGCTGGGGCAGTTCAGCTGCGGCGGTGCCGCTCTGGCGCACTTTCCCAAGGGGGGTGATTTTTGGCCGCCGCATGCATAGAAGCCTGGAAGGCGGGTATTTATTAGAAGCTGTACTGTACTCCAGAGTTGCGAAAGCGTATTTACGCTTACCCGAAATACCCGGGTAAATGGGTATTTATACTTACGCTTACGCTTTCATAAAATACCCGTACGCTTTTTTACGCTTTCCCGGCCAAAATACCCGGGTACTAAAAGCGTAAAAAGCTTTTCACACTGTTCAGTCTTACACTTTTGAAAAAGCATAAAACCAGAAAAAAGAGTGAACGAAACTGCGTACCAAAAAAATTACTGCGTGCGTGCAGTAATGTGCTGGAAATAGTGGCACATTTACAAATTGTGTCGCAGTATGAATGTCTTGCTAATACTGTGCCGTCGAGCAAAATCGTGGCTTCAGATAAGAAATTTTGGGCTGAAAATGGATTCCGACGACGATGTTGTCGCCGTCGACAGCAGTAACTCCAAGTTGGAAGAAACAAAGATGACTTACCGTGTTTCTTCTAATAGAACGGCAGCCTCCAATAGAACAGCACCTCACATAGAACGGCAGGCAAATAAAGTTCACAAAAAAATTGAACGGTGCTCTTCTATTAAAAGAAATAAGGTAAGTGTCGCTGCCGATGAATTGCTAAACAACATATGAGGGCAGACTACTAAGTGGACATCCGAAAAATGTCGCTGAGAGCTTGATTTGGAAAGAATTCACTGAGAAAACGTCTCTTAAAAATTTTTTACGCTTACACTTTTATTTACGCTTTCCCAGGTATTTTAAAAATACCTTACGCTTTCAGTATCCATACTGAAAATTTGGAAAGTGTATTTACGCTTACGCTTACGCTTTCCAAAAATACCGGTATTTTAACAACTCTGCTGTACTTGTACTTGCAAGTTGCAACCACCGTGGTTAAAACGTATTTACGTTTACTAGAAAAATACTTATACCATATTTCCTTGAAATACCGCCCCCCCCTGAGTACTCCCAGGTCTGAGCGATCTTCTTAAAAAGTACCTCCCCCCTCGAAATACCCCCACCCGAAATGAGTGTAACGAGATTTTAATTGCCAAAAACTGCAGTTTGTGATCTGTGCAATACAGAACATGATAAAAACAACGACTGAGTTACGTTAGGACAGAGATTATAACATTCAAATAATTATATACCGTATTTCTCCGAAATACCCCCTTGAATTAACCGCCCATCAAAATCACCCCAGGTCTTTTCGAGCTGAGGTAAAAATACCCCCTCAAAATACCCCCTCCCCTCTACATTTTCTCTCTGAAAAAAACCCCCCTGGGGGTATTTCGAGGGAATACGGTAAGTCTCACTGACCTCGGCGCCACGACCAACATCATAATCCTGGCCCAATGCGGCAGTTCGTAAGTGGTCGCCGATCGAAAATACACATTCAGCACCAAAACGGTCAGAAAAATTGTGAACAAGTTGACAAATAGAATTATCATGATGTACTTTGCTATGAGTGGAATGCTGGTGGCAGTCCCAGACCCTGTAAAATGCCCCGTAAAATGTCTGCAAAGTGTCAAAAGTCACGTAAAATGCCCTGCAAAATGGCAACTCGGTTGTTATTTTGCAGGTCATTTATCGTTACTTTTGACACATTGCTTGACATTTTACAGGGCACTTTACAGGGTCTGGGACTGGCACCTGGTGGCGCTCGGGGGCAGAATTTTGGCTATCAATAGAAGAAACACGGCAATTGACATGAGTACGCTGATGATTAGCGTCATTTTTTCACCTGTGGGGGGTGGGGGGTTTCGATTTGAAAATTGGATTTTTTCAGGAGTTTTCGATTGGATGCTTTGATTTTTGAGCGGTGGAAAAAATATTCAAATGTTGGATTTCAAATGGAAAAAGAACTTATAAATAGGTCATTGATTTTCATCAGAATGGGTGGAATGGATTCATTGTGTTTGTCTGAAACTTAGCGTTTTAAAAAAATGTGTGACAAACTTTGCTACGCCACATTTTTATTTAAATAAGCATTCTGACGCCAATTTAAAAACATTTTTATAAATTCCGTGCGGAGTAGTGATGGAATGGCGCCATGGCGCTGGCGCCATTTGAGGGCGCCAAAGGGCGCCGCGCCATGGCGCCACTGGCGCTTGGCGCCCTTTTTCTGTGGCGCCCTTGGCGCCTGGCGCCCACATTCTGAAAGGCGCCATGGCGCCCTTGGCGCTTGGCGCCCTTTTTCCGTGGCGCCCTTGGCGCCTGGCGCCCTGCTTTAGAAGGGCGCCAAAAAGGCGCCAGCAGGGTTTCACGGTGAGTGCTGTGTAAACGAAAAAATAAATGAAAAACGCATCCGTGGATGATCTAAATTCGCCAGAAAAATGGACGGAGTGGTGTGAGTGGGTGGAAATCTTTCGTCCAACTGTTCATCAGATCTGTCTGACCTGACGGATCAGAAGACAAGAATGATGGATTGTTAACTTGCAAAATCATAAATAAACGGATTTAAATCGTTGCAATTAGGAAACATTGTCTGGAAAGTCTATTTGTAATGAATGGATTGTTGTCAAATGACAATTTCCATTGCGTTTGAATTCGTCATGTGGATTTTATTCAAATTTTTTTCATTGTGATCCTTGTTTTTGTTCATTACATCCTGGAGAACGCAAATTAAGACGTGAATGCGCGTACAATGGTGCTGTAGAAACATTTTTAGCACACGCATGGTGTTGTAGGCACTTTTTTATCCTGGCGCCCTTGGCGCCTGGCGCCCTATTTTCCAAATGGCGCCATGGCGCCCTTGGCGCTTGGCGCCCTCTTCCCGTGGCGCCCCTGGCGCCTGGCGCCCACTTTCTGAATGGCGCCATGGCGCCCTTGGCGCCTGGCGCCCTTTTTCTGTGGCGCCCTTGGCGCTTGGCGCCCACTTTCCGAATGGCGCCATGGCGCCCTTGGCGCCTGGCGCCATTTTTTCTGGCGCTTTTCCATCACTAGTGCGGAGCAAAAATCACTTCTTCGCTTTGAGCTATCCCCCCCCCAAAAAAAAAAATAAAAAATAAAAATTCCTTTCACCTTTTGGTCGCATCCGTTTTCCACACAAAAAAACAGCAGGTAATAAAAAAAATGAGAATGTAAACGAACCTGAATCGCAAGGTAAATAGAAAACTGATGTATTCAAAAACACCATTAAAACCATGGGCACAATTAGCACAACTGTGAAAAACAATGTCTTCCTTCTGATAATCATCATAAAATCGATGGATGCCTTGTTTTTGATCAAAATCGCCGGCACATCCTTCAAATCCCAAATGTTACTGAAACCGTAATCGGTCAAATCGATGCCGCTGCGCTGCCCAATGCGCATTTGCACCTCGTGCGATTTGTACTGCGAGCGGCGACATTGCTTTGAATTAGTTTTTAAATTGCAAAATAGGTCACTCATATTTATACTCGGCGGACCGCAAAGTATGCGCAGAATCCTACCATAATTTCATGATTAAAATCTTGTGAATTAAATTCGTAATTTATTATTCCACAGTAAAAACGTAGTAAACGTAATAAACGTAATAACGTGATCAAAAACTGTATAATTTTTGGTTCATTATTCAGACGGGTTATGGTGGTTTCCATACAAATAAAAAACGTTATGTGTGCAGGCTGGATATATCCCTGGGTGTTGTTTTTTCGTGTCGTCGTGACATTTTGTGGCCATTCTCCCTTTTCACTTTTGCATGCCTTTTCAAATGGGGTTTTTATTCAAGGGGTACTTTACTTCAAGGAGCTATTTCAAGGGTAATTTTTGACGGTGAAAATGCAATGTAACGTGCCACGGAATCGTGGATATTAATCAATAAAATATGCCTAAGTAAAATAAAATTAAAATAAAATAAAAAAGTAAAAAATAACAACTCACAGTCCAAGATCCAAAAATCAAATGGCACAGCTGTTCATCAAATGGGAAGAATTCCACATCTGGAAAGCAATGCAAATTCAAAGTCACCATTGCTAAATACTTAATGAACAGCGCAAAAATCAACTGAACCAATAATGCAGGAACTCTTGTAAATCGCAGGGGGCACCCACAACATCGTGCCATCGGCTTGTATGACTACATTTGAATAATATGACACCTCGTAATTACCGTCGGCACTGGGAATTGAGAATATTGAAAACAAATTTAACAGAAAAAGAAATGTTCAAGTGTATTTGAACACAGCCAGCTGCTGAAATTGATACACAGGTGGGGACCATAGTTGTTAAAACGTATTTACGTTTACTCGATAAATACGGATACTCGAGTACTGCGTAAATACGTAAACGTTTCCTACCGAAAAAATCCTGGTGCTCACTTACTCGCGTACTTTTTGAAAGTACGCGACTACAGGAAACGTATTTCAAACAGGCTTTTTTATAGGCATTTTCAAGGCATAAATGAAAAAAGGAGAGAAAAGCTAAAAATAGGGATAAAATATCCATAATAGCATAAAAATATGCAAAAACACATTAACTAGTGCATCTGATGGTAAAAATGTCGAATATTAGTGATTCTGAGTTAAAATTGGGGCACAATTTCTCAAAAATACCCACTTTTACGTTTTCTGGGACAAAAGTAATTCACCCACGTTTACTCAAGAGTAAAAGTGAAAAATAAATACTTTACGTTTTCTGTACTCACCTGTGAGTAAAAAATAAATACTTATGTTTACATTTACTTTTGAAAAAGTTAAGTACTTTTAACAACTCTGATGGGGACTGGCTTACTTTAGAACGACTACCTACATTTGACTGTCTCATTAATACCTAGGTACATAAAATAGAATACCTAACAGAAAAAATAGTCAACTTTTTCCTTCATGAAATTCGAACAAGATAAAAACAAATAAAAAACCGACTTGTTGTATAGCACCACGTCAGGCAACCACACCCTATCAGGGGAAACGCAAGTTTTGTAAACACCCGCATATTTGGTCGGATCCCAAACCATTTGAAAGTCATACCAAGTGAGAACCTGCCACACATTGCTGTGGACAATTTGATTTCGTTCATCCTGAAAATGGGAAAATGTTGTGTGCGTTTGTGTCCGACAGTGGAATCCAGCCAGGCGGAATTTCCGCACACTAATAAATTTCATGTAAAATGTAGAACGTACAATTTTACGTTAACGTAAATCTTCACGACAATTTATGAAGATCTGCACATTTCGGCCCAAGTCTACGTGATATAGTTAGCATTCGAAAAAATCACCGATTTTTTGGAAAATATATATAAATATATCACTCCAATATTGGAAAAAATATAAATATATATAAATCACTCTAGGTCTCCAGAAAATATAATTAAATTACTGTAAAAATAACTCTAAGCTCGAAAAAAATCTCAAAAAATCACTTGCGCTTTATTTCAATTTCAAGCAATATTCTGGGCTTTATTTACCATTTATAAGCACAAAAAATGTACTAATATACCACAGTCCATTTATTATCATTCCACAAGCAGTATTCAGTTATCCAATATTTTACAAGTGAAAACATCAAGCAAATATTACAGAAAAATTCAACCTTCAGTTCAACCTCAATGAAAACTTCAAAAATATTTTTCACTGCAAATATTTAGCACTCAACCTATAGCGCCTGGTTGTGGCAATGGATGTTTGACTAAATAGGTGCTCATGCTCAGCACTTTTTCAATAATGATGTGCTGTGAAAACTCATTTTTGGACACATGGCTACATTTTGGCAACATTGTGATGACACTAGTGGCACTGGTGAGGTGACACCATGGTGACAGTTTTCCACAATTGTTCCCCATATTTGAAAACAGCTCACATTGGTGCATGTCACCAAGCATCGTCGGTTTTCAAAAATGGTAAACTGAGTATTCAATTACTGTAGATAAATTTTGATCACATCAAATTGGTATTTTTTGATTCAAAGTCATGTTTTATTTCCGAAAAGTATGTTATAAGATAGAGAGATGCTTTATACCTAAAAGATAGCCATAGAATTCATAGCAGGATGACATAAATAAAAAGTTACTAAAACAGTTTACATTTTTGTCACATACAAAATGAAAACCAATTGATGGTGATGTCACCAGTTGTCATCATTTGAGTTTTGTAATCAAACTAGTGATTTGCCAACACCACCCACCAAAATTCATGCCATTTGTGAAAACTGAACATACCAGGTGGCACACGTCAGATGCACAGTTTCAATCTGCTCCCAACATGTCAATTTTTAATGAAAAGTGCTGAATTTTGGTATATCAGTAGATAAATGTACCCCATTTAGTATGTTAAGAGCACACATTCATATCGCTAAATTTTCACATACATCAAACCATATGAAAGAACGTCACTCCACAGAACCACCACCATTATCACAATATGACAATACCCAAATGATTAAGCATTTCACCCACAACACATGCTAGGCAAAATTTCATTGAATTGCTGGACCATCAGATGCTTCAACTGCTCGATGTCCATCATTTTGGGTAACTGTGGACTGTGGACCTTCTCCTTCACATAACTCCAAAGGAAAACATCCATTCAATGTGCTACATGTTCCAACATAAAAATCTTGCTACCGTATTTCCTCGAAATACCCCCCCCCCCTCGTTTGACCCCCCACCCCTCTCGAGACCACAATGAAACAATCACCCCCCCCCCTCGAAATACCACCCCCCCAAATTGAGTGTAAAGAGAACGTACATGAAAGTTCTCTAGTTTGTGTTCTGTGTAGTGCAGAACAGACGTTAAAACAATGTAGGAATCACGTTAGAACAGTGTTTAAACCATCTACGTACTAATATTAGTCTACAGGAGTCTTTACATGTCAGTTATTGATGCATTTTTCTACCCCAGCGCACATCACAAACAACGATTTTGTAGTAGGATTTCAGAAAAGTTCTTGTGAAATAATAACCCCCCCCCCCTCGAAATACCCCCCCCCTCGTTTACCCCCCCCCCCCCTCTCGGGAGCACTATGAAACAATCACCCCCAGGGGGTATTTCGAGGAAATAAGGTATATGAATGTGTGCTATTAACATACTAAATGGGGTGCATTTATCTACTGCCATACCAAATTTGAACAGGTTTCATTTAAAATTGACTTGTTGAGAGCAGATTGAAACCGTGCGCCTGACGTGCGCCACCCTGTATATAGCTTTCAATAGTGGAAACATGTCACCATTTTTGGCCATTTCAGTTTTCAAAAAAGTCAGGGTGAAAACTAGTGTGTAGGCACAATATTCACCTGCTTCAAATACAATTTTAACCCAATAATGCTCTACATGAACAGAGAGATTTTCTGGAGAAAATAACTCGCAAATTTCTCTTGCACAGATTACATGTTTTAGTCATAAAGCGCAATAATTGCACCACAATGTATCAAGTATGAGTGATTTTCTCAGTGATTTTTTTTCAAATTTAAAAAATATATATAAATATATCACTCAGAATTTGGAAAAAATATAAATATATATAAATCACGGGTTATTTATATTTATTGTGATTTTCGAAAATATAAATCACGGGTTATTTTTCGAATGCTAGATATAGTATACATACTGTTCATTAAACAGGGCTATCATCAGTTGGATGTGAATGCACAGGTCTTCTTTTCCTTCATATTTTTACAAAAATCGCATGCTTCAATTATCATTGGCATTCAATTATCATTATCATTGACACGCTTCCGACATGAAAAAATGGTCGTGCAATGACCCTAGCCTGCTTTTAAGTTAAAGCATTTTACATTTTGCCATTCACTTCATAAATAAGTTTTACATTTTACAGAGTGTAGACTTACCGCAGTGTACATAAAATACGTAAATAGGTATACTCGGCGGACATCACACTTTACTTGGAAACCTACCACAACCCATCTGCATAATGAACCAAAAATTATGCAATTTTTTCATCAAAATATTTAGCTTTTACTATGGAATAATTAATATCGTAATTTATCACAAGATTTTATTCATTAAATTATGGTAACATTTGGCGCATACTTTACGGTCAGCCGGTCAGCCGATATCTGTTATAAAAAAAAAATTGCATAATGGGAGAAAAACTTCTCACTGGATTTCGGTAAAATCGTAGATTTAAAAGAATCGCTCAAATCCCAAACCAAACTACCCGCTTAAAAAAACCGACCACATCAATAATCAATATGAGCTGCAAATCCATGGAAATGGTCACCAAAGTTTTGTTTTTCTCCTGGAAGCACTCTCAGGCCCTGTAAAAAGCCCTGATAAAATGTCAAATGTCATGCAAAGTTTGAAAAGTCATGGAAAATGGCAACTCGGTTATCATTTTGCAGGGCAGTTTCCATGACTTTTGACACTTTGCATGACATTTGACATTTTACAGGGCTATTTACAGGGTTCGGAAGTGGCACCTGCTCCACGGGTGGCACGAGCGAATTGTAGCCGCGGAAAATGTCAGACTGCACTCGCAGTTCCGCCTCGCTAGCGCCCACTGCATTTTCTGCGTTGGGGGAAAAATGCGACGGTTTTCGCGGATTTTTGTCGAAATACCCCCATGTGGTCTATTAGAGTGAAAATTTTGAGGGGGGTTAATCGCGGGAAGGAGTATTTCGGGGGAGGGGGTCATTTTTCAGTGAGACCTGGGGTTATTTCGAGGGTGGGTGTACTTAGAAGGGGTGTTTCGAGGAAAGAAGGTACCAAAATCAAATCCTCAGATAAAATTAGGAAGGCTGGCGTGCCCGACACGCCCGGTAAGCCCGACAAATGGAAATAAATCCATATTAGTAATGATCGATTTCCATACAAATTTGATGAAATCGATCGATAAAATTGAAAACAACGAAGCATCGCAATGTTATCCAGATCTGTTATAAAAGGGTTCAATATCAAAGTTTGGCCAATTGCCATGAAATGGCGATGGATCGTTTTTCAATTCTATCAATTGCGTGGCGCTATTGGCGCTTGGCGATATGCCCTTGAAAAGCGCCATGGCGCTTTTGGCGCTTGGCGCTATTTTCGCCCGGCGCCAGGAACAAAATGCCTGGCGCTGGCGCTTGGCGCTAGCGCCAAAGCAGAAAGCGCCATGGCGCTTCTGGCGCTTAGCGCCATTTTGCTCTGGCGCGATTGGCGCTTGGCGCCACGGTCCAGGCGCTTTTCACATCACTAGTCCCGAGTCTCGGAAAAAAATATAATATCGCTATATCATATCAAAATGTCGGTCTGGTTTCATTTTCTTTAAAAATTTGCCACGCTCACCTTTGTAGAATGGAACAACCAACATGAAAATTAAAAACGATAAAGAGTCCAGAAACAACGACATGTTCGTTTGATTAGAAATATGTTGCGATGTTAGAGTTTAGAGATTCATCTACAACCTAGTAGAATTCATCGATGAAAAACAATAATTATTGATTATTTAGAAACCACGTGGTATCCTCATTTCCTTAGTATTATTTTGTGTTATTTTCATTTGTAAAAGTGTCTGACAAATGGCTTCATCTGAATAAAGTAGCAGTGAGTAAGTACATTTCGCTTTTAGTCATTATTGATTTCGTTGCAGACGAGCACAGCTTAATTAAATGTGTGCATAAAGTTGAATTGCACATTTGGCAGCTGTTCAGAATCGCTTTCTTTTATAACAGTTTTTCCTCAGAGCTGTGAAAATAACATATTGTGAAGAAAACAGTTTGTTCATATTCTTTATTTCATACCACAATGTTATTCATTTAACATAACTAAAAATAGTGTCGATTCAATGTTAATCTAGAGGTTGAGAGCGATCTGTAAGAAAAGTCTTAGAAAATACTATTCAAAAATAGTATTTTATTGTGCCTATGCACACTAGTTTTCACACGAAATTTCGAAAAGTCACAAATCAGCTTAGAACGAATTTGAGTTTTCTACGATGAGGTGGCCGTCAACTACAGTTGACGGAGATCAAAAATGACTCATTGTGAAAAACTCAAACACGTTGAAAGCGTTTTCTATGAATTTTCGAAATTTCGTGTGAAAACTAGTGTGCGTAGGGCCATTGATGCGACGAATACAAAAGAAATAGAAGTTAAAAATACACAATTTTGCTTACAGCGATAAAATAATGCTGAACTATGCATTATGTGCTGATTAATGGTTGAAAATTGTGGTTTGCTAACATCAGCGTTCAGACTAAGTATTTTAAGGGCATGTGCTTTGTGATCACACTCTTTCGAAGAGATTTCTTCATCTATGTATGTATAGGGTTCAAACAATATATTGTATTGAATTTCGATCATTTTTTGATATTGAATATTGAATATTGATACCAAAAACTGAAAAATATTGAATATTGAATATCGATATCTAGGGTTGATATCGTAGCGATATTGAATATCGATCATTTTTTCTCTCGATACATCAAACCTGTATCATGTCCCTAAATTAAGTTATTTTTTTCATTTTGAGGTATTTGTGATTGATATGATGTGCTTATGGTACTTTAGTTGATGAGTAAAATTGAAGAAAAATATTTATTTATAATGACATTTTTGTTGGAGTGCCTACTCCACATTTCTTGTATTTGGTTAGGTTTCATACCTACCAAATCATACATATTGCATATATACATCAAATTTGAGACCAGAAAATGCTGATATGCTGCTTTTTTACAATGAGCCCTTAAACAATTGTGTTTTAAGTATGAACTGTAACATGTGCCGATTGTTGTTTGCCTGATATAATTTGATTCATCATGTTTTTCTTCCATTTTCTTATTTTGACTGTTGTTACTGATTAAAATAACTTGTGTACCATTCTGCTTGTGTACCTTGTGTAAAATTTGACACGCTGCTTGAAATATGCCTTGCTATACCAAAAGCAATATATTGAATATTGAAAATATCAAATTATTGAATATCGACCATTTTTTATATCAAATATGGAATATCGACATCAAGGGTCAATATCATATTAATATCGAATATCAAGTTTCAGAAAAAAATATCAAACATCGATATTGAAAAGTGATATCGTTTGAACCCTATGTATGTACTGTAATTTTTTGAATAATTTCTTGAATTTCTGGGTTTTTCTAGCAAATGAGAGGTATTGGATGCTTTTTCACAAAAAAAAGGATTTTCAATAGGGAATTATTCAAGTGGCACACCTAATGAAGAATATTGGGTATCTATTCTCAAAATTAACCAGTCTTAAAAACAAAATATTAATAACCCCAGAAAAGAAATCAGCCAAAAATCAAATCAATTGGTCATCAAGCACTGGCCATTTCATCCAACTCGTCCACTGGGAAGCACATCTGGGGCCAGTTCCCCAAGTGGAGAAGGGAACTACTGTTTCAGAAGTGACTTCAAGTAGAGGTGAGAAGTGGAATGAGAACTGGGGCCAGTTCCGCAAGTAGAAAAGTTAAGAGTTAAAACTTAAGAGTTGAGTAAAATGACAAATGACAAGTTATGAGTAAAGTTAAGAGTTAAGAGTTGAGTGCAACGATAAATGATTTTACCTAACTCTTAACTTTTAACTTTACTCTTAACTTATAATTTATCATTTTACTCAACTCTTAAGTTTTAACTCTTAACTTTTCCACTTGCGGAACCGGCACCTGAACTAACCGAAATCACAAAAACAAATGGTAAATGACAAGAAAATGGTGAAAAATAAAAAATCGAAATTATTTTTATAATTTTTGAGTACTTTCTTCTCACTTGACAACTTTTTAAAAAAAATTGTCTGACTCATTTCACTTCTCAGTTCACTTCTCTATTGTGCCTACACACACTAGTTTTCACCATGACTTGGTGTGAAAACTGAAATTTTAGTTCACTTCTCTATTGTGCCTACACACACTAGTTTTCACCATGACTTGGTGTGAAAACTGAAATTTTTTCAAATGTAAATAAATGAACACGGTTGAACGATTTAAAAAAAATTAAATTTGAATTTAAATTAATGAAAGTTAAACTTTGAAAATTTGAAAACTAAAGCACATATAGCATACAAAAAGAGTAGGCTGGATGTGGCCATGTGGCCATTTCAGTTTTCACATCAGTCACGGTGAAAACTAGTGTGTGTAGGGCCAATCTCTTCTCAGTACACTTCCCACCCACTTCACCCCATTCCCCATTTCACTTCCCACTTCTCAAACAGCTTCGCACTTCTCCACTTGCGGAAGTGGCACCAGGGCGTCATCGGACATGGCCTCAACGGACTTGTCACCGAAGGTATTTGCTTTCATCGTAGAACCATACATGCAGAAAAGGGGTGCGGGTCCGGCGGGTGAAACCATGCTGAATGGATGGGGGGTTTGTGGGGATGGGGGGGGGGGGTGATTTTAGATTCGATATTTGGTTCTCAAAATTTGACATTTCAGTGTTTTGGCAATTTTGTGGTTCGGAATGGGTTCGACTTTTGCAGTGTTGATCTGGTCAATTCATGAACAGATGAAACTGCATTTTGCATATTTTTATTTATTTATCGGGTTGTTTTTAGAATTCAGTCATTCAATTCAGACAAATTTTTGTAACTAATTCTAATTTTTTCAATGTTTATCACAACACGATAAAAAATGAAAAAATCTATAAACTTTGTAAATCGCCTCATATTTAGGGTGTCAACTTTCCGTTTTCCGTTTCCGGAGGCAAATTTTTTTCTGTTTCCATTTTCCAGCTGAAAAAATTTCCCACTCATTTTCCGTTTTCCGGCTAAATTTTCAGTTTTTTTCTCCCATGGTATTTTTAAAGAAAGCACTTCACTCAAAACAACACATATGCCTTTCACATTTCGCAGTTCAGTTGTTTTCTGCCACTTCTGCTTTTTTCTGTGTATCCAAATTGAATGAAATTTTTTTAAACACAATCAAAGCCAAACTGGCAAACCTACATGCAGGTTTTTTCACTTATGCAATTTTTTCCATTTACGGCAATATTCCAGCACATTTTTTGCATTTAAGGCAGAATTTCAGCAAATTTTTACCGTTTCTGGCAATATTTCAGCAAATTTTTTCTGTTCCCTGCTGAATTTCAGCAAATATTTTTGTTTCCGGTAGAATTTCAACAAATTTTTTTTTCTCCATTTTCTATCTTTCATTTTTTCTGTTAAACATCTATTGAAATTATAACCAACTTGGTAGGACGATTTGAAGATGAGAAACTGAATTTTTCTGGACTGAGACAATTGCCAACTGATTGACTATTTTCACCAAAACGGCAGACTTTTATATTTGAGTTTTACTTCACTATTTTCTCAGTCGTAAGACTCACATTTTTTGTTAAAACGCGTCAATTCCATCAACAAAATTTGATTTACGTTGTTTTCTACCGCGGTGGAAAACGTTGTTGTAAAGGTTGATCAAAGTTAGGTTGAGTGCTTTGATGGCAAAAGATGCGCCATTCCTATTGCAGATAATGGCGAGACTAGTATACCGTATTTCTTCTAATAGAAGGGCGGGTCTCCAATAGAAGGTACACTTTTTCGACTTTTTTTGGGTGACGAAATAAATAGAAGGGCGGTCTCCAATAGAAGGGCGTCTCCAATAGAAGGGCGGGTAAAAAAGTCGACGAAATAAATAGAAGGGCGCCCTTCTATTAGAAGAAATAAGGTAAATGCTGCGGTGATGATATTCATGTTTTCACTGGCAGCATGCCAAATGTTCCTAATGCACAAATTACCTATTGCCGTATTACCCACAATTTTAAAGGGTACCTTCTATTTGATCGTACAGTTGTGGGCCTTTTTTAAAATGACAAAATAGAACACTTTCAATAGAAGGAATACCTCCATTATAAGGCACAGCCGGTTGCGCGTAAAAGTTGAAAAATTATTGTAAAAATTGTAAAAAGTCGCGTAAAATTGTAAAAAGTGGCAAAACATGGCGGAAAACAATTGAGATAGTATTGAAGGGCACTCTGTGTCAACTTCAAATCAAATCTACTTTATTACTCCTCTGCCACTTTTTACCAGTCAAACGGGTAATACCAAAAAACAGCGCAAAAACACCTATCGAGAAATCTATTGAACACACGTCTGAGAAAATTGAAAAATTATCAGGCACCTATTTGTTTTGAAACACATATTTTTTATAATGGCAATGCAATGAAAAAAAAAGCTTCAAAAGAATTTTAAATATACCGCAAATCCTCGAATAAGACCCCCTTGAAAAACTCCCCCCCCCCCTATTGGCGAGGTGAGGAAAAATAACTCTCCCGTCTGTATGGAAAGGGTACAATACAAAAATACATACCTAAGAATATTAGCCAACGGCAGCGACAGCAGATATTTATTTAAAAGTGTATGCTGTGTTACCCTCTTGTAAAAGGTACCCCCGAATAGAAGGTACATAAAAAGTGACGAAATCAATTGAAGATATAAAAATACCTAACATTGGTAATAATAAGGTGTTATAAATTAATGAAAACGGGTTGGCCACCATTCAACCATTTAAAAGCGACAAATATTTTCATAACTTTTTGTGCTTGCTCAGAATCACATCGCCAGAAGTTATCTAAGTTTTTGGTGGAATTTAGTTTCTCTTAAGAAAGTTTTCACTATTCTTTTCTACCTACTCCTAGTTACTGTAATTTCTGGAAATACCACCCGGGGTTTATTTTTTCATAGTGTATATTTTGAGGGGGGTTAGACGAGGGAGGGGGTATTTCAAGGGTATAGATTCATAGTGAACATTTTGAGGGAGGTATTTCGAGGAAATACGGTATTTGATATTTCTGCACAATGATGCCAGTAACGCCAGTTTAAATTTTTCAGGTTGTTCCCATCACATTTTATACACATGTCAATGTTGTTTTCTGGAAAATATATATTTATGCCTCAATTTTTACAGTGTTGTAATTCTCACGGATTAATGCATTTATTTTTTTTATGACTTGGGTCTGCGTCAACAAAATCTGGTACTTTAGTTTCTGTCAGAGTTGTGAAAGCGTATTTACGCTTACCCGAAATACCCAGGTAAATGGGTATTTATACTTACGCTTACGCTTACGCTTTCATAAAATACCCGTACGCTTTATTACGCTTTACCGGCCGAAATACCCGGGTACTAAAAGCGTAAAAAAGGTTTTCACATGGTCCAGTTTTATGCTTTTGTAAAAAGTGTAAAAATACAAAAAAGAAAGTGAACGAAACTGCATACCAAAAAATGACTGCATTTGTGCAGTAATGCACTGGAAATAGCGGCACATTTACAAATTGTGTCGCAATATGAATGTCACTTTTATACTGTGTCCTCGGGCAAAATATTTAGATGGCTTTAATATAGAAATGTTGTGGCCGAAAATGCACGACGTCCGAGTTTGAAAATGAAGATGACATAAGTAGTATTTTTGTATTTTGTATTTTGTCTTACGTATATGCTATTAGAAGAAATGCAGAAGTATTTATGAGAATTAGGTATAAATACTTTGCAAAAATCGACAGCACAAAGTCCGAGTTCGGAAATGAAGATTAATAAACTGTCGCTGTCGATTAATTGCCATCAACATCTAATGGCAGACTACCAAGTGGACATCCGAAAAATGTTGCTGAAACCTTGATTTTGAATGAATTCACTGAGCGAAAACTCCCTGAAAATTTTTTACGCTTACGCTTTATTTTACGCTTTCCTAGGTATTTAAAAAATACCTTACGCTTTTAGTATCCACACTCAAAATTTGGAAAGTGTATTTACGCTTACGCTTACGCTATCCAAAAATACCAGTATTTTAACAACTCTGGTTTCTGTTAGGACATTCAGATGTGTAAAATTACCAGAGTTGTGAAAGTGTATTTACACTTACCCGAAATACCTGGGTAAATAGGTATTAAAAAAAATATTTATATTTACGCTTACACTACACTTTTATAAAATACCTGTACACTGTTTTACGCTTTCCCAGCCAAATTACCCAGGTAATAAAAGTGTAAAAAAATTTTCACACGGGCCAGTTTTACGCTTTTGACAAAGTGTAAAACTACAAGAACTAAATTGAACAAGAACGTGTATTAAAAAACAACTGCACGTGTGCAATAACTCACTGAAAAAAGCGATAGACATATAAATTGTGTCGAAATATAGGTGTGTTGTAAAAAATTGTCTCTCGGATATAAGCGTGGCGTCAGATTGGAAATTTTGGGTCGGATGATGGATTCCGACAACGATGTTTTGATGATTGTGTTTGATGAAAATAATGTGAAAAATGAATGGAATGATCAGTAAATTCATCTAAAAGTGAAAGGAAGGGTGTCGTCCGATGCTCAAAAGCAAGAGCACTCTCTTAAAAAATCTACAATTACACTTTTTTACACTTTCCTAGGTATTTTCAAAATACCTTACGCTTACAGTATCGATACTCAAAATTTGGAAAGTGTATTTACGCTTACACTTTGCAAAAATACCAGTATTTTAACAACTCTGAAAATTACCTAGTTACGACCCGCACATAATGAAACCCGGCAAGCACAAAAGCCCGGTCTGCACATCACTGGTGGTGCTATGTGCGTGCCGCCCCATGTGCGTGCTTTGCGTATGTGCGCACCAGGCGTATGTGTGTGCGGGGATTGTGATGAGATACCCCACAACACCCCCAACACTTTACATATTGTTTGACATGCAGCAATTTATGAAAATGTTATCTAATCTGTCTTGTCACTTGACTTCTCGGTCAACTGAAAAAAATCAAATTTTCGATTTTTATCAGTTGATCGAGACGTCGAGTGACAAGACATTCCTATTTTATCAGGGTGGACTTCTACGCACATATGGCCGGCCCGCACATATGCCCGACCGGCACATAATGAAACCCGGTCTGCACAAAAGCCCATTCCGCACATAACTGGTGCTATGTGCGTGCCGCCCCATGTGTGTGCCGGGCATATGTGCGCACCAGGCGTATGCACATGTGCGGCTTGTGATGGGATACCCCACAACCAGGGTTGGTTTTAGTAAAATTCTTTTTACTAAAATTGTATTTTATTTTCATTAAAATTGTATTTTATTTTTATTTTATTCTTCAATTTTCCATTTTATTTTTATTTTATTCTTCATTTTTTAATTTATTTTTATTTTATTTTTATTTTTTATTATAGTTCGTGACCAGGATTGATTTAAGTAAAATTCTTTTTACTAAAATTGTATTTCATGATTATTAAAATTGTATTTTATTTTTATTTTATTCTTCAATTTTACATTTTATTTTTATTTTATTCTTCAATTTTCTATTTTATTTTTATTTTATTTTTATTTTTTTCTGAGATTTTGCCAACCCTGCCCACAACACCCCCCACAAAATACCCGTTTGACGCTCGCTGGCAGAGAGGTAAGAAAGTTTATCTGATTTGATTTGTCACTTGGCGCCAAAGTGTTGACGTTTTCTCCATCACTAAGCATCACAATTTTTTGTGATGAGTACATTCGTATTGAGCTAGATATTGGAGATCTTAAAGGTGGATTTACAGCATAACGGTGGAACGACAAAAAAAAGTTACCAAAAAATGCATTATTTTCAAGTTTTTTTATTGCAAATTCATGTTCGATGGTCAACTTTTCTCAAAAATTGAGTTTTGAACATGAATTTTGAATAAAATACTTGAAACTATACAAATAAATGTTCGGTGACTTTCTATATGTCGTTTCACCTTCTGTTTATCGTTTTGCTGTAAATCCACCTTAATGACTTACCAATTCGTTCATTTTTGATGCGTGTTGATGAAGAAGTGCAGTTTCCAGTCAATTTATCAACAATTTTATTCATGCGACAAATACAAAATAAATAAGTAAACTTTAGAATACACACTTTTGCTTACAGCGATATATTAATGCTGAACTAGGGCATTATGTGCTGTTCAAAAGGTTGAAAATAGTGGTTTGCTAACATCACACTAAGTTAGGGTAGTATGTCCTCACGATGACACTTTTTTGAACAGATTTCCACACCTCTGTACTGTATATTCTTGAATAAAACCCCTGGGTTATTATTAGCAAATGGGAGGCACTTGGTGCTTTTATCACAAAAATAGGGATTTTTGAAACAGGGAATTATTCAAGTGACACCTGATGAAGACTATTGGGTATAAATACCTCAAAATTAACCAGTCCAATCTTTATAACCTCCAGAAAAGAAATCACCTAAAAAAATCAAATCAATCGGGCATCAAGCACTGGTCATTTCGTCCAACTCGTCCGTGGGGAAGCACATCTAGGGCCAGTTTCGCAAGTGCAGAAGTGAACAACTGTTTGTGAAGTGACAAGTGAAATGAGAAGTGACAAGTGGAAGTGAGAAGTGGTATCAGAAGTGAACTAAGAACTTAACTGAAAAGTGAAACGAGAATTGAAATGAGTAAAATTATTTTTTTAAACAAATAGCAAATGGGAAGAAAATGCTAAAAAAAATTATTTTTTATTATTCTTTTAAAGCATTTTCTTGACACTTGCACCTTTTTAAAATTTATTCACTTCTCATTGCACTCCTCACTTCACATTTCACCTCTTATTTCCCATTTCACTTCACACTTCCGATTTCACTTCTCACTTGTCAAATGGTCTTTCACTTCCGCACTTGTGGAACTGGCACCAGGACGTCATCAGGCATGTCAGCAGGCATCGACTTGTCTTGTGCTTTCAACGTAGAACCATACATGCAGAAAAGGGCTGGTTGTCCGACGGGTGACACCATGCTGAATGGATGGGGGCTGTGTGTTTTTTTTTGGGGGGGGGGCATCTTAGATCTTAGGTTGTGATCTTAGATTGGATTTTTGGTGTACAAAATTTGGCATTTTGTGGTTTGAAATGGTTTTGACATTTTGCAGTTTTGATCTGCTCAAATCATGAACAAATGAAAGCTAGAAAACTGTATTTTGCATTTTTCGTTCCCGGTTGTTTTTGGAATTTTAGTCAATTCAGGCAAAAAATAAGTAATTTTCATTTAATTTAATAATATCCACCTGAAATAATAATATCCAAAGTTCCACCTTAATAATATCCAAAGTTCAAATAATAACCAACTTTGTAAATTACAACCGATTTGACGATGGAGACTGACTTTTTTGGACTGAGGCGATTGGCAACTGATTGACTATCTTTGCCAAAACGGCAGACTTTTATATTCACTTATTTTCTCACAGTCATAAAGCCAGATTACAGCTCAGCGTGATTTTGACGTAAAATCACGATGTAAAATTACGTCGTAAAATTAATTACATGAATGTGGATCATGCTACAGGCCTCCATTTTTTATTGATAATTTATGTATTAATATTAGGTTGTAAACTAATGAAGTGTCTTTTTTCGCCATCTCATACAAATATACATTTGTGCTTTCCATTGTGTTGTACGTTGACCGATTTTGATGCCATTCGAGTATGTTGTGGTTTGGGGTCTGGGCTATGATGAAATGTTTTTGTTTGCTCAAATAATTCCCCAGTCCCGAGATAAGGGGGGTCTATAAAAAGGTGGTCATTTTACGTGGCCAATATGCACATTGACTTTGAAGCTTAATAACTCAGCCATATCTGGGCCGATTCGGATCGTTCAACACTTAAAATAACCAGGACAATCCGCATATTCAATTTTTGTGGTCGAGTTAGTGATGTCTTAATCCCGTATGCCGATTTGACCCGGTTTTTGAAATTGAAAAATAATCGTAATTATAATTTTTCAAGACGATTTTTTTGAAGTTGCTAACATATACTATAGACAAAAAGAATAAATCTGGCCCAAAAATTATTTCAATATCTCTCTCCAGTCAAAAGTTATATCACTTTAAACATTCGCCTCCCAACAATAAATAGAAAAATCTGCATGACGAGCAAATGCATGTGACTTCAGAAATCCATATCTCGGCCATTTCTCAGCCAATTTCCACCAATGAACACTTAAAATGATCAGAAAAACCTGTAAGTTTCATTTTTATGCTCAGGTTATCTGTATTCATCGTTCTTGATTAGTTATTTACATGTATGGGAGGCGGAAGTTTAAAGTTCTATTACTTTTGATTGGAAAGAGATATTGGCCCTACACACACTAGTTTTCACCGTGACTGATGTGAAAACTGAAATGGCGACATGGCGACATCCAGCCTACTCATTTTGTATGCTTTATGTGTTTTATTTTTCAAATTTTCAAAGTTTAACTATCATTTACTTAAACTCAAATTTAAATAAAATCAAATCATTCAACAGTGATTTTTAATTTGCATTTGAAAAAATTTCAGTTTTCACACGAAGTCACGGTGAAAACTAGTGTGTGTAGGCACATTGAAATCATTTTTTTGGTATATGAATCCCCATTGTCTAAAGTATATGATAGCATGTTTAGAAAAATTTATTTTTGGTGTTAAAAAACTGGGTCAAATCGGCATACGTAATTTAGACATCACTAGTCCGACCACAAAAATGGAATCTACTGGTTGTGCTGATCATTTTAAGTGTCGAACGATCGAAATTGGTCCAGAAATGGCTGAGTGAGTAAGGTTCAAAGTGAATGTGTAGATCGGCCATGCAAAATGCCCACCTTTTTATAGACCCCCCTTATCTCGGGACTGGGGGATTATTCGAGGAAACAAAAACATTTCTTCATAGCCCAGACCCCAAACCCCAACATACTCAAATGGCGTCAAAATCGGTCCACGTACAAAAGAATGTGGGATGCACAAATGTATATTTGTATGAAATCGAAAAAAGACACTTCATTAGTTTACAACCTAATACATTAATCGTGTCCAATACTGAGTGTTATCAGTAGTGATGTGAAAAGCGCCAGAACTTTGGCGCCAAGCGCCAAAAGCGCCATGGCGCTTTTCCGACCCCTAGCGCCAAGCGCCAATGGCGCCAGAACAAAATGGCGCCAAGCGCCAGAAGCGCCATGGCGCTTTTTGTTTTGGCGCTAGCGCCAAGCGCCAGCGCCAGGCATTTTGTTCCTGGCGCCGGTCAAAAATAGCGCCAAGCGCCAAAAGCGCCATGGCGCTTTTCATCGGCATAGCGCCAAGCGCCAATGGCGCCACAGCAAAATAGCGCCAAGCGCCAAAAGCGCCATGGCGCTTTTTGCTTTGGCGCTAGCGCCAAGCGCCAGCGCCATGGCGCTTTTACATCACTAGTTATCAGCCACAGCTAGAGCGACTTTAAAAATGCAATTTTTTCATTCTAATTTTACATTTTATGTCAACGATTGCATGCAACCATTGACGTATTGAAAAATTGGATGTTTCAATTCGCTCTAGCTGTGGCTGATAACACTCAGCATTGGACACGATTAAGTTTTTGATACATATATTATCCATACAAAAATGGAGACAGGTAACATGATCCACACTCATGTAATTAATTTTACGATGTAATTTTACATCGTGATTTTACGTCAAAATCACGCTGAGCTGTAATCTCGGCTTTAAAGCCTCAAACTCATCAACCAATCACACATCAATTTCATCGACAAATTTCCATTTACGTTGTTTTCTACAGTGGTGGAAAACGTTGGCGATGTCAAGGTTGATCAAAATGTAAATGATGGCAAAAGATGCGCCATTCCTACAGCAGATGGCAAAATGTCGATACCGGTAAAAATACTTTGGTGATTTGAAAGTTCATGTTTTCACAGGCAACATGCCAAATGTCCCTCATGCATGTAACTACCTACCGTATTACATCCAATTGTAGGCATACATCCAATAAAAGGTACCCACTAATTGAAGGTGGGCTTTTTTGAATGTGACGAAATAGAAAACCTCCAATAGAAGGAATACCTCGACAAAAAGGCACAGCTGGCTGCGTGCAAAAACGTGTAAAATCGTGAAAATAGTGGCAAAACATGGCGGGCAACGATTCAGATCGTGTCAAAGGGCACCAACACAACTCAGTGTCAACTTCAAATTAAATCAAAACAACTTTGTTACCACTCTACCAGTTTATTATTGTACCACGTCAAATGGGCAATTCAATAAAAAACAGCGCAAACACACTTCAGTCTGAGAAAAGTGAATACCCTAAATCCTCGAATAAGACCCCAGGGGAGTTATTTGATGTTTTTGAGGGGGGAGTCATTCAAGGGGGGGGAATTATTCGAGTCTTATTCGAGGGAACTTGGACTTGATTCATTGTATGGGTGCAGTCTGTAAACTCATGTAATTAAAGTATTTAACAGTCTAACAACAATAAAAAGATGTGTATACACTGCATACGCATAATGTATCTGCTGTCGCTGAGGCCAGTTCCGCAAAATGAGAGTTGAAAGTGCAAAGGCGAAGTGAAAGGGCAAGTGAATTGGCAAAAGCGAAGTAAAACAAATAAAAAGTAATTTCTTTCGCTTTTGTTATTTCACTTGGCCTTTGCCCTTTCACTTCGCCTTTGCCATTTCACTTATCACGTCTCATTTTGCGGAACTGGCCTCTGGTCTAAACTAATATTCTTTTGCAGGTATTTTTGTATTGTATCGTTTTCATCCAGAGGGGGGGGCGTTATTCAAGAGGGGGAGTTATTTTTTCCTCACCTCGCAAACAGAAGGAGCTATTCTGGGGGAGTTATTCGAGGGGGGTCTTAATCGAGGATTTGCGGTAAGTAGGTATTATTAAAAAAATTAATTGTTTCCTTTACTCCTGGTCATTTAATGTTCCTGCACAACGATGTCAGTGGCGCCAGTTTAAACTCCACTATATTTTTCAGGATATTGCCATCACATGTGTAGTCACGTCAATGTTTTTTTTTTGGAAAATATTTATTTATGACTCAATTTTTACAGCGTTGTTTCTCACGGATTCATGCATTTACGACTTCGCGTCTGCGCCGAAATCTGGTATTTTTAGTTTCTGTTTTGAAAATTTGTTCCTACTTCAATCAATTTTTTTGTGACGACTCGACAACACTCGACAAGAAGTTCAATAAGTTGAGTAAAAAGGTTCCATATTGATGAGATAACGTGTCAACTCAACATTCTACCTAGGCGATTATGCATGTCAAATTGCAGAATCGTACTTGCAGCTTAAGATTAGAGATTTGAAAAAAATTTGCCATTGTCGACGGCTGTCGGGAGACTGTCCGACAAAGGCCAAATTTCGGCAACTCTCCAGTCGCAGTGAATGTGAAAGAGCGAGGTGGTGCGCATATTAGTATACTCGGACGACCACAAAGTATGCGTCCAAAATTATTTGTGTATCAATCCATAACGCGCCAACAGGATACTTAATGCGCGCAATTTAAAAACGAAAAAAATATTTCGAACAGAAAAAAGCCCGAGTCGCATACAAGCGGCAAATGTTTACCCCTGAATCGTTTTTTATGGGACAATTTTTATCTCGTTAAGGATGACGTCACAATCACAGCAAAAAATGGGTGTGAGATGCGCGGTGAAGCGTCGGGAAGTGTCTTCACGCCGACACTTCCCGGCGCTTCACCAAGCATGCTGGCGCTTCCGCATAATCACAAAAATCTGCGTGAAGGCACTTCACCCTGGCGGTCCCATCATGGTAGGCGTAGGGGAAACGTGTGGAAGCGCCAGTGCGGTGAAGTGTCTTCCACATTTTTGGAGGCGCGTGAAGCGCGCCGTGAAGCGTGTGGAAGACTCTTCACTGAGATTTTCGTAATGTTGGTGGAAGCGTGTGGAAGCGCGTCGCTTCACGAGCATCCAGGCCGCTTCCACACGCTTCACGGATTCATTTTTCGCGGTGAATAGTTTCCATCAAAAAAAGCATAGCACGCGGTAGTCCACGCACGCGAGAATCTTACCTCAAGCGTCAGCGATCGCAGGCGGGCAGCGCAGAAACCGACCCGTTCAAGCACGGGCTGCTGGCGCAGGTGCCAGTCCCAGACCCTGGAAAATGCCCTGTGAAATGACAAATTCCCCGCAAAATGGCGACAGAGTCGCCATTTGACGTGACTTTAGGCACTTTGCATGACACTTGACATTTTGCAGGGCATCTTCCAGGGTGCGGGACTGCCCCAGGAGGCGGCGATGAGCTCGCTGGGCGCCAACGTGGACGCGTACTGCTCGCCGGCCGACTTCACCTACCACATCCGCTTCCAGGGCCGCATGTGCAAGGCCAAGGCCGCCAACGGAAACTACTGCATGCTCGTGCAGAACGCCTGAGCCACCTGCCTGGTGCCCGTTGTGCCAGTGGGGAAGGGGGCTGTTTCAGAAGTGGCAGTGAATTGAGGAGTGAAATGTTGAAAACAAATGCAAATACAAGTGAAAAAAATAAAGAGTTGGACCATTTCATCGAAATTTCTATTTTTGTACCACTTGCTGTAAACAATATATACCGTATTTCCTCGAAATACCCCCCGGGGGGTATTTCGAGGAAATACGGTACACATATTTATGGTTGATTAAAAAACAATATTTTTTTAAACTAAAGCTTCATTTGAAAAACTTTTGCATTTGAACGTTGTCGGTCGGCTCGTTGGGGGGGGGGGGCAAGCTTTGAATTGGGATGGGAACTAGGGTTCAAACCAGAGTTGCGTAAGTGTATTTACACTTACCCAAAATACCCGGGTAAATGGGTGCTTATATTTACACTTACACTTTCATAAAATACCCATACACTTTTTTTACACTTTCCTGAGAAAAATACCCGGGTACAGAGAGTGTATTTTTTTCTTTCAGGTGGCCCTGTTTTATGCTTTTGAGACAGCATAAAATAGGGTCCTGTACAAAAAATAACTGCACAGTGCACACATGCAGTTATGTATGTAGAAAATATCGCAAATGTACAAATTAGCCTTTGATCTCCAATCTTTGATCAGTACTCATGGTATTCTACAGTTTCATCATACTTTTGTAAAAAGGACAAGATCAATGGAAATTCACTAGCTGGACTAAAGTCAGCTGGCATTGACATTTGCTGCATGCCCGTTCTTGCATTTAAACAGTGTGTATCGCATTGCTTAATCAATTAAAATTCAACACTGAAAAAGTGCCATTGTTAGGAAACTTCATACCACTACAGTATTTGTTACAGTACGGAATGTTTCATAAAAGCAGTAAAATGTAAAATAATGCATGAAAATGACAAATAAATTGATCTAAAGGTGAAAACAGTAGTGTTTTCTAATGCTCAACAGTGAGAGCTCTTTCAAAAATTTTTTACACTTACACTTTTTTTACACTTTCCTAGGTATTTTTAAAATACCTTACACTTTTGGTATCCATACTCAACATTTGGAAAGTGTATTTACGCTTACACCTACGCTTTTAACAACTCTGGTTCAAACGGGATCGACTTTACGGGATAGGGATTGCCTTTCTGATATTGCGGGAACGGGATTGGGGTCACGGGATCAGGATTGGCATTTTGCGGGATCGGGACTTTGAATAATGTTCTGGTATTGAAGGTTTTTCGCTTAAGCTGTATAAAAGGGCCTAAAAACACTTAGGATGCCAGAGAACTAGAAAAAGATGCTTCACTGGATGTTTCAATACACAATTATCGGTGCAAAAAAGTCTTGGCAAATTCTTCGGGATCAGGATTAGAGAAAAGTTTTCAGGATCGGGATTGGGTTACAAAATGTTTCGGGAATGTGGGTGTGCAGGCACAGTAGTGATCTTTGTTATAAAAAAAACAGGATGTAAATGTGACATTTAAGAAGCAAATGCATCATTTATGCATCAATTTTACTGGTTCGTTACATATGCACAACATGACCCGGCACATGCTTGTTTTCAACTAAACTTTGACAAAATGATAAATCTGCTTTGAATGCATTTGAATTTTCTGAAATAAGTATTTTTTGGTCTGTCAACTGTATTTGACAGTCACCCCATTCTAGAAAGTTAAATGCATTCAAAGCTGATTTTTGAGTTTTTTTAATTAAATTTTGGTCAAAAACTAGTGTGTGCAAGCGCAATAGTGATGAAATAAATACAGGTTGTAAATATGACATTTTAAAAGAATTTTCATTATTTATGCATCATTTTTATGGTTCGTTTCATATGCACAAAATGCCCTGCACACTTAGATTGGATTAAGTTTTCAAAGTTTAGTTGAAAACGAGCGTGTGCAGGGTCATTTTGTGCATATGTAACGAACCATGACAATGATGCATAAATGATGCACTTGTTTCTAAAATGTCACATTTACATCCTGTTTTTTTTATATAACAAAAATCACTACCTGTGCCTGCACACACTAGCTTTAAACCAAAATTTCGGGGTCGGAACTGCAAAAACCCGATATTTCTCCTGATTCGGGATCGGGATCGGGATCCCGTTTGAACCCTAATGGGAACCAGTTGACATTTAGTGCTGTTGTCAACTAGTGTGGGTAGGAATGTTATTACTTCATTGAAATGCGTATTTACACAAAGCAGGACACGTCAAAATTTATTTCAGATGACATCGTAAACATTTATGTTGAGGAATATACCGTATTACCTCGAATTAGCCCCTTAAAGTTTGGCCGAGGAAATAATAACCCCCGTCGAAATACCCTCCCCCCTAAAATTGAATGTAAAGAGAACGCACATGACAATTTGTGATCTGTACAATGCCGAACTCACGTTAAAACCGATGATTGAGTGACGTTAGAGAAGGGTTTATGTGTAAATATATACTGTCATATATGGCTATAAACACATGTTCATCTATGTAATTGTTTGATTTTTATACGTCTGAGTATGGGGAATTTCCAAAAACTTCTGGCGAAATAATAGACCCCCCTCGAATTATCACCCCCTCAAATTTTGCTGGCGAAATAATAAACCTCCTGGGGGTATTTCGAGGTAATACGATATACAAAATTAAAAACACACAAAGTGGTTCGCCAGATCAGAAACAAATGCGAAACCACAGACCAATGTGAACATAAATAGCTAAATACCAGAATATAAAACAAACAGTTGCAACAAAAGTGCTATTTCATTGTTGTGTGCAAATACCAATTACTAGTGAAACTGTTAGCGGACACAATGGTGAAGTTCTCTGCAGGTAATTTGTTTCAATATCTATAAAGCCACCAGCCAGTTGACTGAACTGAATTTAAAACGCAGACCAGTTGACAGGATAACGACAATCCAGTCAACTGAAACAATGGTAATCCATGTAGCATTTATTTACAAGATGCCGACGCCCAGTCAGTTGTATTTACACTTCGAGCACTAGCAAGACTAGTGGCACAACGGGTCCCAGAAACCAATATATACTCGGCGGACTTGATGCTCTGCACTCGCACTTTTGTCTCACGTTGGAAACGTGCCAATAATAGTTTTCTAGATAAGATTTTCTTAAAAAGATGGAAAAATTCACTGTTCTGGACACGTTGACGTATAACGTCAAAACAGCAACGTATTTTTCACACTTGCATGAAAATCGCATGTCTAACTATCATTGGCACGGTTCCAGCGTGAACCACTGTAAAGTCACTGGAGCATAGCGGTTTCACATCGCCGCCGCCACCGCTGGCCCAACATATTGCCAAGTTTCGGCTGTCCCATAAGGAATTTATAAACGTAAATGTTAGCAAAAAGAAAAGTTGAGATCACCAATGCACTGACACTCATCCACACACGAACTCTGGGTGAAGTCAGGGATTTTTCGGCAGCAGGTGCAGCGGCATCGGGCCATCCGACCACTGTGAATGCAAAAACGAATTTTGTCAAGTTGACAATGTCAAATTAGCTTCATAAAACCACGCCGTTGTTGAACCTGATACCCAGTGATTTATTACCGAAACGTCATATTTCACAATTTTTCAATGAGAAAATCCAACTAAAAACCCGAATTCCTAACCTCGACGCCTACACCGACTCCGAAAATTTACCTACCTAGCGTTATTGAAAATTTTTCGAATTCCGGGGTTCAGTTTGGGGGAGGTCGGGGGCTTAACCCCCCCTCCCCCCACCACCAAACGCCCCAGCTATCTATCTATCTATCTATCTATCTATCTATCTATCTATCTATCTATCTTTCTTTCTATCTATCTATCTATCTATCTATCCATCCATCTACCGTGCGGTGGAGCGCGCACCTGCAAGAGCGCGTGCTGGGGCGTCTGCAGCGCCTTGCTGCCCTCGGCGGCGAGTCTGTGCTCGTAGTTGTCGATGGCCGCGTTCAGCTCGGCCGCCTTGGCGCCCTTGCCGCACTTGTTGTACACGTCTGCGCAGGGGACCCGTTGCCAGCCATAACCGAGTCATGTTTACTATTGTGGATTGGAGGTGTGCAAATGCAAGGGGGGTTGATTATTTTGTCTGTAATTTTTGTAAGGATCGTAGTAAAAAATAGACATTTATGTACCCAAAACAGGTAATAAATGTGTCCAAACGGGACAATATTTGGACATAAAAGCGTAGATAGCTACACAAACAAGTCTATGTTTAGCTGCAATGCAAATTAGCAGTAATATACATACATCATGTAAATTGTATACATGACATATTTATTACGTATACATGGCGTACATCATTCAGAAGCGGGGGTATTTCGCGGGGGGGGGATTTTTATTTCCCCAGCCCATTTTTTTTTTTTGGGGGGGGGGGTAATTCGAGGGGGGATAATTCGAGGTAATACGGTAGTTATTCTATAAAACGTTTGTTAGAGCACCCAGATATGGCAAAATATGGCCATTGGACTATTTTTAAGAACAAAAACACAGTAAACAGCCTGAACTTTTGTTTGAAAACTCTTTTTCTTGCTGGATATGTTTTTGAAAAATGTTCCTAATTACTTTAAAAGCGTCAAAATATTATGAAGTGACGTTGAATTTTTTGGAAAAATGTGCGGCATCGATTTTCGTGTTGATTTTCGAAATGTAAAGTTTATCGACGTTCAGAAGTAAATGCCTGAACCATGATCGTGTGCACTCTAACCCCGGGCTCACCCCTGAGCAGCGTGGTAGCCCAGAGCTGGAGCGTGAGGTCTGGGGTCTTGCCGAGCAGCTCCATGGCGGGGTTGAGCACGTTGCTGCACTGCTGCACGAGCCCGTGCCGCAGGTAGATGTGCCCCAGCAGCACGAGCGCCGCCCCAGACATGCGCATCACGTCCTCCTTGCTCGCCAGCGACAGGCAGTCCTTCAGGTAGCGTCTGCGAGCGACAGCGCAAGTTGAGGGGAGCCGTCTAGCCACGAAGAACCAACCATGGATCCCCATCCCGAATCCCGATAAGTTTCGGAATTTTACGATCCCGAATCCCGATAATTTTACGAATCTGGCGGTCTCGTTCCATCGCGAAAAATTGACAAGACAACCCGATCTTGAATATTTGCAAATCCTAATCACGATCCTGATAGAGCCTGCATAATCCCGATCCCAGAAAAAGTGCCAAATTTGACAAATAGGTAACTTTTTTAAACTGAAGAATATGAACGGAAACTTCCATTGTGCATTTTATGCAACCGGAAATTTGTCCAAGATACTGATCCCAGACCCCAAAACCCCAAAAATGCAAAAAAAAAACAAATCTAGATCCAGAAAAGTCGATCCCGTCTGAACCCTAGCACACAAAGCGACCAACTTGGAGTCCTGAATCTTGTTGTGCAGGAACGAGTGCAGCCCGAACACGTAGTTGGCGGCCGCCAGCAGACTCACGCAGCTGAAACGAAATGGAACAATTTTTACGTAATTCATCCGCACAATTGCTATGTCACTTGAAGCATGCTTTGACAATATGTCAAAAAAGATTTGTGAGAATTAGTGGCTCTCGAATGGTAGAATGGACCCACACACGCTAGTTGATATCGCAAAATCGTGTCAACTCAATGTCAACTGAATGACACAAAGGCTTTTTATAGCATCACAGCTAACAGAAACAATGAAAATTAAGAGTCATGATACAAATTTAACCTTGCTCTATCAGATAAGGAAGTCGAAATCACATAATTCGCCAAAATTTCGTTGGCACGAATCCAGTTGACATCCAGCGTTGTGTGGCGCCACTGGTGCCGAAAATGGCAAAGGGAACACATGCATAGGGCCGGGCCAGGGAACTCACGTGGTCTGCAGCTTCTCCGGGGCGATGCGCTCCTGCAACTCGACGAAGTTCTGTTCGCGCCGTGTGTGCAGGTACAGCAGGCCCAGGTTCAGGTTGACGAACGTCCACAGGTCCACGTCCTTGGCAGCCTGCCAAAGTGAACTGGGGTCGACGCTCGTCACGGACAATTTGCAAGTGACAAATATATTCCACTGTCGACGAGATGTTTTGCAACACAATGTTTCCCGGTGCCTATTCCGCAGACGGAGAAGCATAAAAAAACAATTTTGAAATGTGAAGTAAAAAGTCGAAAAAAAAGAAACTTTGAAATGTTCTTTTAACTTTTCACTGATAAATTCTTTCCAATAAGAATTTACTTCGAAATTTGAAACTGTTTTTCTGCTAATTTCAAAATTCAAAATTATTTTTCAAAAGGTTGCACGCAACAAAAAAATTATTACATCAAAATTAGAAAATTTACAAGGATTTTGGGTCTCTGGACACGTGCCGTGTAAGATAGACACAATATTTACATCGGATCGAGCATTGCTCGCGCAGTTTCCAAGACGGATCTACAGTGCGCCCGAGTTGGCAGCGCGCCAGCGCGACGTACCCTGAGCGCGTTGATGAACTGTGCCTCTGCGTCCTGGGGGCACCTGAGCTGCACGGCGTAGAGCCCCAGCAAGGTGTGCACCTGGGCCTCGTGCGCGCCGAACTGCTCGCCGCTGTCCCCGGCCGACACCAGCGCGCACATCTGGCCGATCTGCGACGGCAAGCGTTACAGCCGTTCAGCAACGTGTTGACACGTGGAAACGACGTGTTGACATTTGATTAGCCATTGTCAAGTACCGTATTACCTCGAATTTACCCCCCTTGAATTAACCCCCCGTCGAAATACCCCCCTAAAATTCGGCTGAGGAAATAATAAACCCCCCCTCGAAATACCCCCTAAAATTGAGTGTAAAGAGAACGTACATGACAAATACCGCAGTTTGTCATCTGTACAATGCAGAACACACGTTAAAATTGATGATTGAGTGACGTGAGGGGCAGGGTTTATGTGTTTATATACAGTTATGTATGCCTATAAACACACACAGGGACGTAGCCAGGATTTTTGAGCGGGGGGGGGGCGGATTGTATACGGAGCCCGGCGAACGGGGGGGGGGGGCGGCGCCCCCCCCCTAAAATTTTACCCTTGTTGTAGTGGAATGGTGCCATGGTGCTGGCGCCATTCGTAGGCGCCACGCCATGGCGCCACTGGCGTTGGCATTGGCGCCAAAACAGCAGTATACGTCTGTATTTTACAGGCATATACAGCGACATGGACAGAAATTGAGTCCATTTTCACTGGCTTTTAGGCCACAAGTGAAGGAAATGCATTCCTTCCGTTTTTTATGTCTTTCCTAAAAACACGCATTCCATTTTAAGATCTCATTCCTTTTGTAATCTTATAAAATAATTCATTAAGCCATTATTAAGAGAAAATATTATTAAGACCGCCGCGCTGATCTCGCTCGCTTATATGAAGATATGAATATGTTTGGATGTTGATTTAAATCCACAAAGTATTTATGTACGGTCTCGCATATCCGTATAAATACCTTCTTTATTTATTTACCAAAAGAGTTTCTTGATTATTTAATGGCTTAACGAAAACTCTAAATACATAAATATATATTCTAAATATCTTTTTATCACTTTATCATGCCATTTTTTATCAGGTAGCTCTTTCACAAGGACTGGTCAGCCAAAAAGATATGTTGTGAAGGGAGAATGCGCGCTTGCGCGCAAAAAAATTTCAAACTGTCGACAAAATCGTCGTCTGACAGTGCCATTTCTGGCACATTTTTTGGTCCGGCCCGGGAAGGGGGGGGGGGCGGCCGCCCCCCCCCCGCCCCCCCTGGCTACGTCCTTGAACAGGCGCATGCCTATTCCGCACATCGGCCTATTCTGCATTTTGGCTCATCCCGCACATTTAGCTGCCCATTCCGCATTTTGGCCTATCCCGCATCTTGCCGGTGTAATGTGCAAGATAGGCAGTGTGCGTGATGGGTTTGTGTGCGGGATAGGCCAAAATGCGGGATGGGCCAGTGATCACACATTGCGTGTTGACACCCCCCCCCCCCCCGCAGCAGCCGCGTCCAGACATATGGGGGCCGCACATGCGGAATGAGCCACCATATTTCATGAGCGGCATGGCGCGGCAAACTCAAACGGCACACAACAATGGAAGTTATGAGGAACAATGTTTGTCCTTTGTTTTACTGCCAAAATGTCACTTCTTCAAATCGCCCCCCCCCCAAAAGGCAATGAAATACCTAATTTGGTTGTGCATTGCCATTGCTCACTTCCGGCTGCAAACGCTGCAGCCGCGCCACACGCAATAAAATTAATCACGCGTGCAGTTCACAGCTGGCGAATGGCCGGACCTGAGCAATTAAGTGATTATTGTGTGGGCAGATCACGTCTGATAATATTTTAATTGATCAGCGCCAACCGCAAATTGCCCACACAATAATCACTTAATTGCGCAACACGCAATTAAGTATGGGGGCAACTGTGGGGGGGGGGGGGGGTAATTGACATGTGCCGCGTGTGATTTGCACATGTGGCGCACATGGGGAGTTCCATTCCATTCCGAAAATCATCATTCAATATCCGAAAAAATTCGCAGCCTCAGCAAAAATTATTCATCAAAAATCGAACATCATGAAATTTTGCAACAAGCGCAAACAGCCGCCTCACACGGACGCGTGACAAGCGGCTACATCTGTTTGGTGGGGGGGGGGGGGCGATTTGAAGAAGTGACATTTTGGCAGTAAAACAAAGGGCAAACATTGTTACTCATAACTTCCATTGTTGTGTGCCCTTTGAGTTTGCTGCGCCATGCCGCTCATGAAATACGGTGGCTCATTCCGCATGCGCAGCTCCCATCCCGCATTTTGGCCTATCCCGCATTTCGGCCTATCCCACACACAAACCCATCACGCACACTGCCTATCTCGCACATTACACCGGCAAGATGCGGGATAGGCCAAAATGCGGAATGGGCAGCTAAATGTGCGGGATGAGCCAAAATGCGGAATAGGCCGATGTGCGGAATAGTGCACCGTCCTTGAACACACATACATCTATTTATGTAATTGTTTGATTTTTCTACGTCTGAGTATGGGTAATCTCCGAAAATTTCTGGCGAAATAATAGCTCCCCCTCGAATTATCCACCCTCAAATTTTGCTAGCGCAATAATAAACCCCCTGGGGGTATTTCGAGGTAATACGGTAGTTCTTTTGACATCGTTTCAATGGCTCACAATTGCGACACGCATTGGCACGCTGCAGGGCGATGTTTTCCCACGCTGCACTTTCTGTCAACACTTAAATAAACCTCAAAAACATACTAGAATATTTTGACGAAATTCCCCCTTGAATAATTCCCCTCAAAAAGTCTGGCGAGAAACTTGCTCCCCACGGGAAAATTATTCGAGCAAAAACGGTAGAGGGAATTCGAAAAACAAAGTTTGTCTCTCCATTACAAACGGGTCAGGCCTATTACGCATGTGAACCCATTACGCATGTAGACCCATTATACCCTCAAGGGTAAGAAAAGGGGGTTGGGTAACCCCACTCCAAACCGCCCAGCTATATATCTATACCTGTGGGACTTTTTTTTGTTACTTTCCCCTGAACAGCCCCCCCCCTGCAAATTCCCTAGCTATCTGGAGCAATTTCAAGCCATTTACCCTAATTTTCACCCAAGTTGCTAATTTTTATACTTCATATAGATTTTCAATTTTTAAAATCACTGGGTTGTGTTTTTTTCCATATTTTCAGTATTCCGGGTATTGTGAATTGCGTGCCGGCTGTACATGCGTGATGGGTTTACATGCGTAATGGCACAGAGCCGTTACAAACGCCCAGTGCACATTGACTACATTTCCAAGGACAAGCGCAGCGGCAGCGGCTCGCTCGGCACTCACGTCCTCGACGGCGGCGGCGGGCTGGGCGACGATGAGCCGGCTGCTGGCCGAGTGCTCGAGCAGGGCGACCTGCAGCGCCGACAGGAGCGCGCCGTGGCCCTGCCCCCTGCAGCCCTGCGCGCCCGCCCGCCGCAGCTTCACCACCGCCGCCAGACCCCGCTGGCAGTACCGCTGCGCACGCTCCACCTGCGAGGGGGGGGGGGGTGCAGGGACGTAGCCACGATTTTTGAGCGGGGGGCGGATTGTATACGGAGCCCCCCCCCCCCGAAAATTGTGTTTGGCGCCAAATAATGCTGTACAAGTATGTATTTAGCAAGGGCCTAAATAGCATGTAAACCGCATAGCATCTGGACCCGGAGAGCATGGATTCCCCCCCCCCGCTTGGCATCTAGACCCGCGTAGCATCTATCCGGTGCCAGATGCCAAGCGGGCGGTGGCGTAGATGCCAAGCGGACGGGTAGTGACAGATGCGAAGCGGACGGCTGGGGCCAGGTGCGATTTTCCAGGTGCCAGGACCAGGAGCGGACATATACAGCGATTTTTGGGGCACTTTTTTGGTCGTAAACCATAGGTATACTCGGCAGACATGATACTATACAATGAGTTGCATGATGTCATATCATGCACGCTGTATCCAACCCGTAGAACTCTGTTTTGGTGACTCGTGCTTACGCATATACGGAATGAAACTATTCAATTGTGCCCGCACAATTCAAACCCCCGTCAAAGTGTAGTTGAGTTTTTTGGCATGATGCCATCCAAGCGTCGTCTGGATCTGAATAAATACAAAGCGGGAACGTTTTCTGAATTCAAAATTTTGAACGTAACAAGTTTTCGTCAAAATGAATCGATAGCGTGTAACTTTTCTAAATATGAATTAGATTAAACGTAGGTAAACGTATAATCAAAAATTTGCACCACCTATCGGCACAAAAATTTGAGTAAACGAGTGCGTAAAGAACAGCACATTTTTATTTTCCTTCTTACTATCTTTATATTTTCTTTTTTACTAAATTCCTTTCTCGTTCGCTCTACAAGAACAAAATATAACTTTCCAATTTTGTAGAATGATATGTCTGTCGACTATACATATTCACATATTCACGACCCACTGTGCACCGTTTTTCTACCGTATTTAAGATGTATCGCACTTCGCTGTTCAGTAAGATGTTGAATTTCATTGACGCTCAGCGAAGCGAAACATAAGTGGACCAAACCTGTATAATATCATGTCTGCCGACTATATGAATAAAGTATTTCTCTATGAAAATTGGCTATTTTGTAAAAATCTGACTTTTTTAAATTCACTTTTTAAAATAATATCCAAGCGTTTGAAAAAATCTATTTTTCTCCGCAAGCGCGACGCACCTGTCCGCAGAGCATGGCGTGGGCGGCGGTGAGCAGGTAGACGAGCACGGACAGGTGCTCCCTGGGCAGCCACTCGAACTGCTCCACCGGCAGCAGCAGCGCCTGCTCGCTCTCTGCGATGCAAACGCAAAGGTGGAAAAAACGGTTTTTCAACACGACCTGTTTTTTAAAAGCTCCCAAATATGATTACGAGTGGGAATGACAAGCGCTTTTTCAACCGCTTTTTAAAACCGTTTATAAAAGCGCAAGGTTCCCAGACACGCTAGTTGGCATCAAAATTTGTGTCAACTAAATTCAATTAAGTTTTGGTTAATTATGAGATTTCAACTTCTCCGTGTGAAAGAGCATAGTTAACTTTACCTCGTGACACTTAATCTTTCTGTCTCTGTTAAATGTGATGCTTTTAAATGTTTTGTGTTATTGAGTTGACACGAAATTTTTGATGTCAACTAGTTTGCGTGGCCCTCCCAGAATTCGACTCACCCGCGGGCTGCGGCGCCTCGCTGAGCGCCTGTATACCCTGCTGCAAGTGTCTCAGCGCGAGCTGAGAGGTCTTTGACTGTGCGTCGGCGAGCATGTAGAGCACCTGGACGAAGTAGAAGAAGGTCTTGATGGTGTCCCTGCGCCACTGCGTGTCGGCCAGCACGTGCACCAGCTGCTGCACCCGGTCGAGCATGGGCCGCAGCTGCGACACGCGCGACCGGTCGCCCAGGAGGAGCTGCGAGCGACACACGCGTTCTAGGTCGGTATCGCGAATCACACAATAGAGTGCTTGTCAAGGCCGTATCCAGGGGGGGGGGGCGGGGGTGGCTGCAGCCCCCCCCCCTCCCGGGTGAGACCTGAAAAAGTTGCTGAAAATGCAACTTATGGTACCACTTTTGAAGGTGTACTGTAAAAATTTGGCGCGCAAGCGCATTTCACTATCATACAGATAAATTATTTGTAAATCGGCCCTCGTACTTGCAATTCACAGTAAAATACACTAAATGGCGTGTCTGTCGCTTTAAATGTCTGTATTTTTACATACTTATAAGCGATTTTTGGCGCCAGCGCCTACGCCAATGGCGCCATGGCAGGGCGCCTATGAATGGCGCCAGCGCCATGCCGCCATTTCACCACCATAAAGGTAAAATTTTAGGGGGGGGGGGGGCTGAGCCCCCCCCCCCCGCTCGCCGGGCAACGTAAACAAACAGCCCCCCCCGCTCCAAAATCCTGGATACGTCCCTGGTGCTTGTGTAGGCATAAAAAAACGCATTGAGAATGCAATTGGGCCGTTTAATACTAAAAGTCCAAAAGCCAAAGAAGCGATTTTGAGTAACACGCTTATAAGTTTCTTTTCCTATACCGTCCAATCGGCGTAAAGTTCTAATGTTGATAAAAAGTAATAAATTTTCCGCCCTTGCTCTCAACATATGTGAAAAATGGTGTGTTCAAAAAATCCCATTTAAATGTGCAGAAATTCTGCATTCTGCATCAGACCAAAAAGTGCAATAAACAAAAGTGCGTTTATCGACTTATTGCTGCAGAAAACGTTGTGGGCGGGGAAGTGCACTTGTCGAATTATTGCACGCGACAAAATTTTTCTCCCCGGTTCCGATAAATCTGCCAGTGCCTTAGTGACAATTTACGGACTTTGACATTTCCGGGCTTAACTCAATTGTCCAAATATTCGGACTTATCGACTTCTAGACTTAACGCAACAATAGCAATGCTCAGCACGGGCGAATGGGCCAGGACAAGCTCATGCGCAACGCACGAGCCCCTTGGAGAGTCTGAAGAGGGCCTCGGTGTAGGCGACGTTGGTGCTGGTGCAGAAGTCGGCGCCGATGTCCAGCAGCTGGCACGCCGCCGGCTTGTTGCCAGACTTCACGTACGCCTCCTGCGGGGGTTGCGACGCGATATGTTGGTCGACATTTTCTTGATGTGATCAACTCCAGTGAATAGCGAATAATAAATCAGAATTTGAGTGAATGTGAGGCGAATTGTGCAAACGTTGTAAACACCTATATCCATATTGTGTTTATTGTAGCAACATTTTTAGACACCACACCTATCACCCGGTAAAAAAAAAACAATTGCAGTGAAAAATTTGATCGGCTCGGTGGTGTGACAACCGAATATCGAGTACTTTCTCATATAGGTATAAAAATATAAAATGTCGATAAATTTTTCCCGTCGAATATCGACGACCAGAAATAATCGTATCGATATCTCCCCAATCCTATGGAAAAGTGTGTAACGCACGGCCAGCTGGAAGAGGAAGCGGCAGTGCCAGAAGGAGTAGGCGCGCGAAGTGTCCAGCTCGCCGCGCAGGATGTTCTGGCACTCGGTGACCATGTTCTGCGAGCGCAGACATTGCACACGCTACGGAATACGTACACATCGTGAAATTACATATTTCACTCAAACACATCGTTTTGCATGTGATCAGGGTTGGTTTTATAAAAATTCATTTTAGTAAAATTGTATAAAAATTGTATAAAAATTTTATTTTATTTTTATTTTATTCTTGTTTCATTTTATTTTATTTTATTTTATTCCCAAAAGTCATTAATAAAATAAAATGACACATTTTACAAAAATTTTACAAAAATTTTACAAAAAATCAGAATCATGCATGCAAGGCCAGAAAAATGTTATAATTAGACCTATAAATCAAAAACCTGTGACAAATTTTTCCCTTACTTTTCAAAAGTTGCATGCAGTATGTATTGTTAGCTAGCTGCAAGTGTAAAGTTACAATTATTGATAAGAATGGTTTGCATTTTCAGTAGAAGGACTAGTGGAGTGTGCTGGGCACATGACAAATGTAAAGTAAAGTGTCAATTGTCATGCAAAATGTCAAGTGTCATGTCAAATGTCATGCAAAGTGTAAATTGTGTATCCAAATCTTGTGTTTTTGTATCCATCGTATGTATTGTATCCAAATCTTATGTTTTTGTATCCAAATGTTCACACAAGATTTGGATTCAACAACAACATAATTTGGATACAAAACATAAGATTTAGATATCAAACATAAGATTTGGACACAATTTGCTTGACAATTGATACTTTATTTTTTACATGTCATGACAATTTACACTTTACCTTACATTTGTCATGACTAGGGTGTCAAAAAAATTTTTTGACGGAAAACGGAAACGGAAACGGAAAAAAATTTCAGCGGCCGGAAAACGGAACGGAAAACGGAAAAAAATTTGCACTTGGCGGAAAACGGAAACGGAAACGGAAAAAAATTTTCAGTGGCCGGAAAACGGAAAAAGGGGCCGGAAAAACGGAAACGGAAAAATGGAATTTTCATGGAAATGGAAAAATTTGCTGAAATTTTGCCAAAAAAACCCGATAAAATTCTCTGAAATTTTGCTGGAAACAGTATTTTTTTACATAATTGACAATCTGCACGACTGTTTACCAGTTTGGCTAGACCAGAAAACAGAAAGTTGAGCCAGAAAAGGGTAAAATAAGGCGGAAAGCAGAAAATTGAGGCGGAAAATGAAAAAAAAGCGGAAAAACTGGAAATTGAGCCGGAAAACGGAAAAAAGGTGGAAAAACTGAAAATTTAACCGGAAAACGGAAAATGAGCCGGAAAAACGGATACGGAAAAAAAGGTGGCCAGAAAACGGAACGGAAAACGGAAAAAAAATGTCAGCCGCCGGAAAACGGAACGGAAAACGAAAAAAAATTGCCTGCGGAAAACGGAAACGGAAAACGGAAAACGGAAATTTGACACCCTAGTCATGACAATTGACACTTTGCATGACATTTTACATGACATTTGACACTTTACACTTGGGACTGCTCCCATATCCATGAATAAACAGGTAGAAACTCAAGCAACGAGATAAAATTTTACAAAAAATAAATGAATTTTTATACAATTTTACAAAAATACAAATTTTTATACAATTTTACAAAAATTTTACAAAAATTCAAATTTTTATACAATTTTTATTTTTATTCTTAAATTTTCCATTTTATTTTATTTTATTTTATTCTTGAATATTCCATTTTATTTTTATTTTATTTTTATTTTTTTCTGAGATTTTGCCAACCCTGCATGTGATCATTGGCGATATAAGCAATACACTTGACAAACATCAATGTTTAGAAAATTCGCAATTAAAGTGAGTGAAAAAAAACTGAATTTCAAATTTGATTTCCAGGGCAGTCTCGAGCCCTGTTAAGTCAAGTGTCAAATGTTATGTAAAACAATCAATACAAAAAAGAAAAGATTTTATTACTGAACTTTGAACGACAATTGACACTTTGCATAACAATCGGCAAATTTGTATGACTGTCTACATATCATTTTACTTTACACCGGAACTAGCATCAAGTAGATGCAACGCATCGATCGCAGGGGGCGGAGCCAACCTTCTCCATGTAGATCTCAGCCAAGTAGCTGGCGACCTGGACGCGGATCTCCTCGAAGCCCTGCAGCTGCTTGGACGTGCTGTAGGCCTTGTCCAGATGGGCCAGCGCCAGCTGCGCGTTCTCGGTGTAGTGGTGCAGCATCTTGCCCATGTGGAAGTGCGCCACCGTGGTCCAGTGCGCCGCCAGAGACACTTGCAGCAGAGACTGAGGGCGGGGGGGGGGGCGGAACTTGCAGCAGCGAGTCAGGGCACAGCTGTGTCAGCACAATGCAGCGTTCAAAGGGGTCTAGTCGGGGGTGCCCCCCTCCATTTTTTTGCTACTTTCCACTGACCCCCCTACAAAAAACAAAATGGGCCGCTATCTACCTGGAAAAATGTTACTCATGTTTTACTCAAAATTGCTAATTTTCATAATTTTTAAGCTTCAAAATCACTTTTTCATACGCCTTATGGACTATTTTGACTATATTTATATGCGTTAATTACCTATTTTCAGCGATTTTTGTGAACCTACGTTCTGCCTTCTTAACCTTGAAAAAGCATATACAGCACAAAAAGAACCCCCCCCCTGCGGAAAGTTTTCCAGCGATCCCAGGCGAGGAGCGATATATCTGAACCCCCGTAGGGGTCCAAATTTACAAAAACCCCGCAACTGCACAGCGAAGCCAAGACCCACCTGCAAGCACTGAATAGCGAGTCTAATCCTGGGCGGCTCAGAAGTTCGGAACCTCTCTGCGAGTCCGAGCACGGCGACGCAGTAGTGGTCGGTGGAGGGCGCCGCCGTGTCCACCTGCTGCTGCCCTTCGCCGCCCACCGTCACCTGGGCCAGTCCCGCACCATGGAAATTGCCTTGTGGGATGGAGGATGGCATGCAAAGTGCCTAAAGTTGCGTAAAGTGCCATAGAAAATGTTATGATGTGTCTAAAGTTGCGTAAAATGCCACGGAAACAGCAACAGTGCTCAACACTTTTCAGGGCGTTTTACATGATTTTAGACACTATCATGACATTTTACATCTTACAGGGCATTTTACATGACTTTGCATGACATTTTCCATGCCCCAGGGCATTTCACAGGGTCTGGGATTGGCACCTGGCCAGCGGCCACTGCAGCGCCGACCACTTGTTGCTGCTGCGCGGGGGGCACTGCCGCCTCCCCGCTCGCCACGCCCACTTGGTACATCTGCGCGCACTCTCTGGGCGTCCGCGGGCATATTTCGATGGTGCAAAATTATAACGCATTAAAGGGCCCATAGACAACAGTTGACGTGAAAATTTGTGTCAACTCAAGTTTGGTTAATTGTGTGACTTCAACTTTCTATGTGATAGAGCGGTTGATTTTGTATGGTGACACTAAATTTTCATTGTTTCTGTTAAGTGTGATGCTCTTAAATTTTTCTTGTGTTATTTAGTTGACACGAATTTGCGATGTCAACTCGCGTGTGGGCCCAAATGCACATTATTCCCACCAAAAATGATGAGCTTGGTTAGCAATAAACCATTGTTATAGCAGACGCGATTGAAAACCGTGTGTTGCGCACTGTTTTTATCCACAGTTAAAAAATAACAGAACCGAACGTATTAGAACACCGACGATAAAACAGGGTAGGCATACCGATTGTAGCACGAGATCACTGGAGATTGGAGAGAATACATACCGTATTCACTCGAATAAACCCCCACTGTGAGATGGGCAAGGTATACGACGACCGTATCTTTATGAATCTCCCCAGTCAAGAAAAATCGTGAGGGTTATTCATGGTAATACGGTACTTACTTTCAACTAATATACTTAAACAAGCCTTTTTTAAGAATCACGTTCACCACCGTCAATCAATGAATGCAACCAATCAATACGCCTATACTTCGCGGACCGCACAGTATACATTTTTCTAAAGGAAACAGTCCATCATGACGTTATCGTTAATAAGATAAAGCGGTTGAAGAAAAAAAAAATCGTCGCATGTACGCGACTCCGCCTTTTTCTTTATTTTTCTTTGTAAAAGTGCGTGCATAAATATCCTGCTGGCGTGTTATCGACTAAGACATAAGGAATTTCGGATGAATACTTCGCGGCCCGCTGAGTATAAGCACAAAAATACGAAACGATATTGGCGGCCCATCCACTAATTGACACACGTGTGTCAACTGGTCTGTGTCAACTCAGATTTCGGCTTCACGTGCCGCTGAGCGACCTTCCAATGAGCTTGCCGCAATGTTTATTTTTCAACATTGCCGCATGTGCATTTGGAGATCGCTCTGCGACACGTGAAGCTGAAACTTGAGTTGACACTGTCCAGTTGACAAGTATGCGGGCCGCCTTTGCTCACAGGCATTCGCATCATAACATTATTTACATCACAAAATCAAAGTTGCCGCATTCGAGACATATATCGAGTGTCACTGCGGCACACTATCATACTCCACAAAGTCGTGGGCCTCCTCCCTGGAGACGACGTCGACGTGGGACACCTTCTGCTTGAAGCGCACCCCGTAGAACTTGTCCGAGTGCTCGAGCAGCTCGGGCCGGAACGTGGTCGTGATGAACTGCGCGCATCCCGCCTGCTCGTGGATCATGTCTGCGCAAGCGCACGTTTTTACTACAATTTCTCACCGAGAAAGGTTACCCCCGTAACCCCCCCCCCCATTCGAGACCCCTGTTGGCACGTGTGCAAGCAGAATGGTGTCCAGGATGGATAGATACCAAATCGCTATTGGGGGGGGGGGGTGGTCAGGCGACAGTAGCCAAAAAAATTTGCCTCGGCTGGGCGATTTGGGGGCGGGGCAGCCCACCATTGGAGACCCCTAATACAGTGGCAAAGATGTCCACAGGGTTATTAGCCAAACTTTCCCAGGGCTTAGGCAAAAAAGGTAAGGCTAAATATGCTCAAACCAGCGACGGCCTTCCTGTGCTGCGCGTCGAGGGCCGCGTCGATCTCGTCAAACAAGTAGAAGGGCGCCGGGTCGACTTTCTGAATGGCGAAAATGAGCGCCAGCGCGACCAGTGATTTCTGGGGGCAGTTCCAGAGCCTGCAAAATGCCCCGTAAAATGTCAAATGTCATGCAAAGTGTCAAAAGTGCATGTAAGATCCCCTGCGATATGGCAATTCGGTTGCCATTTTGCAGAGCATTTTACATGACCTTCGATACTTTGCATGACATTTGACATTTTACAGGGCAATTGAACAGGCTCTGGGATTGGCACCTGGCCGCCGCTGAGCTGGTTCATCTCCTTGGTCTCCTCGGTGCCCACGAAGGAGACCCTGATGCCGACGCCGGTGAACTGCTCCGTGTTGTCGGAGCGCTCCGTGCCGGACACGTTCTGGCTGCTCGCGTCCTCTGTCGAGTCCTGCGAGCGGCTTTTTGTACTATCGCGATAAGGAACCATTTCAGATCGCAAATTTAACTGTGTTTCTTTTCGAAAGTCAGTATTAGGGATGGCCGGAGTTATTTTTAAAAGGTTAAAAAAACATTTTTTCATTTTTTGCAGAAATCACCACTGACAATGCTATTCCACAGCTTTACAACCATCGTATTTTTAACGTTTAAAATACCATAAAAACCATGTGTTTTTTTTCAAAAGCTATATCGTTGAAAAAATCGTTTTCTTGTCAGTATGGAACCAAAATAAAATTATTACGAGACTCGGCAGAGCCCTTCGATGGCCAAACATTTAAAAAACAATATTAACATTCCGAAAAACGTGCGACAATAGGCAAAAATGCAAGATTAAGATGAAACCACTTCACAAAAGGACACAAGCACTCGAACAGACCCTGGACTCGTTGGCGGCGGGCTGTCCGCGGGCGGGGTCCTTCTTCATGACGAGCTGGCCCTGGCCGGTGGGCACGAGCTTCTCGAAGACCTCCTTGAAGTAGGCGGACACCTGCTGGAAGGTGAGCTTGATCGCCTCCGCCTTCCGGTGCTCCAGCACTTGCATCAGGTCCACGATCGACTGCGATGCCATTGGGTTGTTAGAAGTAAAGAACTTTTTTCAAAGTGTACGTAAAGTATTTCCTTTTTTACTCACCCACTAAGTACAGAAAACGTAAAGAAGATTTTTTTTGCTTTTTCTCATGAGTAAAATATATTTTCCTTGGAAAAAGTAAAAGTGAGTATTTTTGAGATTTTTCCCTATTTTCACACAAAATCCTCAATTTTTATACCCTTTTGCACATTTTCACATTCAAATTCACTAGTTTTTCTGCTTTCTGTCTATTTTCAGCTATTTTCGCTGGCTATATATCTGCTTGTACACCTATCTTTGGCTTTTCCCTAATTTTTTAAAGCTTTTTGTACCTTTTTCTTCTATACCTTTTTATGCATAAAAACACAACAAAACGAACCCTGTGCGCTCTTTCCAACTCGTCCTGCCGCTTCACTAGCGTTTCCTTCTGTTCGGAAAACTGCACAAACTGATCGAGTGCTTTTTTGTTCACGTTCTCGTACTTTTTCAGCTCCGCATTACACTGCATCAATTTCTTCTCTAACTAAAGATGGGGGGGGGGGGTTGTTCGAAAATATTGGTATAAATTCTAGTCAAAACTGAAAATCCATCACCTGTTTATGACTGAGGTCGTGATACTTGTCAAATGCATCAGCTGGCAGCGTGCCAATTTCTTGGAAGCGCTTACGCAGTTCCTCTTTCTGCAAAAATTATAACAAATTAAGACACATAAATAAATACATGCAGTTTGTGGGTACGAAATGGCCCACACACTATTTGACATCAAAATTCGTGTCAACTAAGTTCAACAAAATTTTGACTAATTCATTGTGATTTCAACTTGCCTACGTGATATAGCATATTATATAGGACAGCTAATTTTCATAGTTTCTGTCAATTGTGGTGCTCTTACAAACCATTTTGCCTTATTTAGTTGACACTCAGTTGACACGAATTTGCCATGTCAACTAGTATGTCGCCCAACGCCGCGAAAGTAACCTTCTTGTGTACGCCGGTGAGTTTGGTGGTGATGACGTCTGATTGCTTGGCGCAGTCCTGCAGCTGGTTGGTCACGTCGCGGTGCCGCTCCTGCGAATGCACACCGGGCATTGAGGCTTTTGGAAAGAAATCGAGTTCGGGAAGGGTTGCAGTCGACTTGACCGAACACATGGATAGCCTAGGGTTAAGACGGGGTCGACTTTTCGGGATCGGGACTGTTTTTTCTATTTTCGGGATCGGGATTTTTTTCCAATTTTCGGGATTGGGATAGGGATTCGGGATCCTAAAATGACCGCAAAATCGAAGCGACCGTAAAATCTCGAAATTATGGAAATTCGGTGGCGAAATCGGGATCCAGTTTTGACAAGGAGCTCACCTCAATCTCATCCTGTTCCTTATTCAATTTCTCTTTTTCCTCATTGTACTCAACCATGTCGTCCTCGATTTCTGCAAAGGAGCAATCCAGTAATGTACATTTATTGACTTAATTTATTTGCTGCAGATATTTGATTTGTCACTGTTTCTACCGTATATACGATCAAGTCTTCTCCTCGAAAAACTCCCCCATGACTGAGGAAACAATAACCCCCGCTCGAAACTTTCACCCCTCATTGATTGGTGAGAAAAGTAACACCCCCTCCTAGGGCTCAAACTCGACTCGACTCGACTCGACTCGACTCGAGACTCGAGGGTAAAACAGGGTACCTACTCGACTCGTCTGACTCGACCGGAAAAATATGGCCCAAACTCGAGACTCGAGGTTTTTGCCCGACTCGACTCGAAATTTTGGCAAATTTCGAGTCAGGGTTTCCATTGCATAATGTCCTGAAATATCAATTTTGATATGAAATTTTAAACATATTTTTCAAAAAATTTGCGCGCGGGCGCGCATTTCCACACCATGTGTGTGATATATTGTAGATTGGCTTGGCATATGTATTGAATGGTGTTAAAACTCAAATGTCTGATTATAATGCAATTCTACATACTGGGCATGTACACGCTAGTTTAGCGCCAGATTTTGGTAAACTCATAAATCGGCTTTGATAAAACACATTTGAGTTTACTGAAATAAGTTATTCTTAATCCCTATCAACTGCAGTTGACAGATACATCATTGTGGTCAATTCAAATGCGTTCAAAGCAGATTTATGAGTTTAAAAAATCTGGCAGTAAACTTGCGTGTGCAGCGCCACATGTGAAACACACGCACACCACCTCAAATGCATTGCACAATGTTGGCACTGATACAAAAAATGTTGTAAAAGATGTTGATTTTCCATCCGTAGGCCGATTTTATTTTTGCAACTTTATTTGTAGCAACATGAGCAGAGTTGGTTTTATAAAAATCATTTGTATACAAATTGTATAAAAATTGTATAAAAATGTATTTTATTTTTATTTTATTCTTGTTCCATTTTATTTTATTCCAAAACAATAATAAAATAATAAAATGGACCATTTTACAAAAATTTTACAGAAATTTTACAAAAAATCAGAATCTTGCATGCTAGGCCAGAAACATGTGATTATTAGACCTAAACATGAAAAATGTGTGACAAATTTTACCATTGCTTTGCAAAAGTTGCATGCAGTAGGTATTGTTAGCTAGTTGCAAGTGTAAAGTTACAATTATCAATAAGAATGGTTTGCCTTTTCAGTAGAGAGATTACTGGAGTGTGCTGGGAGCATTTGTAAAACATCATGCAGAGTGTCAATTGTCATGACAAATGTAGTAAAGAGTCAATTGTCATCTCAAATGTCAAGACAAGTATAATTGTCATGACAAATGTCAAGACAAGTATAATTGTCATGACAAATGTCATGCAGAGTGTAAATTGTGTATCCAAATCTTATGTTTTGGTATCCAAATCTTATGTTTTTGTATCCAAATGTTTGCATAAGATTTTGTTACAAAAACAACAAGATTTGGATACAAAAGATAAGATTAGGACAAGGACGTAGCCAGGGGGGGGGCGGGGGGGGCGGCCGCCCCCCCCCCTTCCCGGGTCGGACCAAAAAATATGCCCAAAATGGCACTTCCGTAAAGCGATTTTGTCGGCAGTTCGGAAAAATTTTGCGCGCAAGCGCGCATTTCGGCACCGCACAGTATATTCTGGTCATACTTAGGTTTAGGACCAAAAAAACACTCAAAATGTGTTCCGTTCGCTGTATATGTATGTAAAATACATACATGTACAGACCCATTTTGCGCCAATGCCAACGCCAATGGCGCCATGGCGTCGCGCCTACGAATGGCGCTGGCGCCAAGGCGCCATTCCCTTACCACAGGGGTCAAATTTTAGGGGGGGGGGCGCCGCCCCCCCCGTTCGTTGAGCTCCGTATACAATCCGCCCCCCCCGCTCAAAAATCCTGGCTACGTCCCTGGATTAGGATACAATTTGCTTTACAGTTTCCACTTTAATTTATATTTGTCATGACAATTGACACTTTACTTGACATTTGACATGACAATTGACACTTTCCATTTCATTTCATATGACATTTTACATGGCTTGGGATTGCCCCACCCCGGCAAATAAACAGGTTGAACAATAAACTACAGAAAAAAGTTTTTTACAAAAAATATGAATTTTTATACAATTTTTACAAAAATATGAATTTGTATACAATTTTACAAATTTTTTTACAAAAATTCGAATTTTTATACAATTTTTATTTTTATTTTGAAATTTTCCATTTTATTTTATTTTATTTTTTTCTTCAATTTTACATTTTATTTTTATTCTTTTCTGAGATTTTGCCAACCCTGAACATGAGTGATAAAATGTTCTATTTTTGTTTTATCTTGATATTTAAATGAACTGTTGGCATTTAGACTTCATTAAGTGTGTGTGAAAACATTGGTAGAGAAACCAGTATCAAAAATTACTGCAAGGTTCATACCAAAAAGTAACGCATCCGACTCGACTCGAGACTCGAGATTTTTGCCCGACTCGACTCGACCTTTCACTGGCTCGCCCGACTCGACTCGCCGACTCGACCGGAACATTTTTTGGTTTGCGACTCGAACTCGAGTTTGAAAAAAGTCGAGTTTCGAGCCCTACCCCCTCCCCGGGACTTCGAGGATATACTGTAAATATACAAGTACCAAAGTTATATGCAAGTAACAAACGTGCTAATTTCTGGCTGTTCTCAGTGATTTTCGTGTTGAGATCGTTCAGCTCCGTCTGGTACTGATCCAAGTCTTGTCTCCGCTCGTCCATCGAAATGTCAGCCAATTTCTGAGTGACAAATACTGCCATTTGCACAATGTGTAATCAGGGGCCTCCAGAATGGGGTTGGAGGGGGGTTGGGGGTTGAATAAACATAGACATAGACAAATACTGTCAAATCAATACATATTTATAATTTGAGTAAAAATTTGGGTAAAAACGATATGAATTTTCTCAACAAAATAGATAGCTGAGCAATTGGGGGGGGGGAGGGGGTCAAGGGATAGCATCTAAACAATTGCCTTAAACTGAAACCAACAGCAGTCAACCTCTCCCGTTTCGGCAGCAAATTATTCTCCAACAAATTCTCCAGTCGGTTTTTCTCCTTGTCCAAATCGGCCTTCCTCTTGGTGAGCGTATCGAGGGACTTTTTCAATTCTCTGAGCTCGTTCCTGGACCTCTCGATCTCCACCTGCTCCTCGTCGGTGAGCTGCGACGCGAGCGCCGTGCCTGCAGAAACAAGCCAGGCTGGACATCGATGTTGTGTAAAAGATATTGTTAAGGGCATTGCCGCTGCAACATGTCAGCCCCTAATAGTGAAGAGCCCAGCCGCCTCGGTGGTCTAGTGGTTAGGGCACTCGTGTTCTATACGAGAGGTGCGGGTTCGATCCCCGCCTGAAACAAATGCAATGTTGCACTCTTTCTATATTTCCGCTTTTGCTACCAGGTGAATAAAATACAGAACTAAGTCCTCTGTTATTTGACCCCGCAGAATATTCACCATTTGACGGCCGAGTAGAAAAAACATCCCACCGTTGCTATTCCAAAAATGCCGAACACGTTTTATCACACAATAAAAAAGAATACGTCTGGTGGCAATCCCAAGCCCTGTAAAGTGTCAATTGTCATGCAAAGTTCAGTAATAAAATCTTTTCTTTTTTGTTTTGATTGACACTTTGCATTTGACTTTACATTTGACACTTTACTTTACACTTTACAGGGCTTGGGATTGCCCCCTGGTGTCCCGCACGTCTTGTAAAGTGATAAATATGAAGTAGAATGTCAAATAAAAAGGAAAAGATTTTATTACTGAAGTTTTGAATGGCACGTAAAATGTCAATTTTGCATGAAAATTGACAAATTTGAACGACATTTTACTTAACACTTTACAAGGTGCGGGACAACCGCCTAAGCAGAATGACAAACCGAGCTGCGCTTTGACAGACTCCTTGTGCGCCTCCCACTCGTTGATTTCGCCTTGGAACTTCAGAAGTTGCGACTCCTACAATTTAAATGAGCATCAAAATGACCAAATTTTCATAATTTCTCCCGTACAATGACAAAATGATGAAAAATTACCTTTTGTCTTTGGCGCTGTTCCAACTTTCTCAACTTTTCTGTGGCACGCGACTTCTCCGACGTGATATTGCTGTATGCCTCCCTGAAAACATAAACAGAACAAATTTACGCAAAAAAAATTAGAAAAGGCGGCCTTACAACCTCCGGTGTAACATTTTTCGAAACTTAAATAAATAGAACACCATGTGGATGCGCGGTGAAGCGTCTCCACGCCAACACCTCTCGACGCATCACGAAAATCTGCGTGAAGACACTTCAGCGTGTGTAAGCGCCAACATTGTGAAGTGTCTTCTGCAACTTTGGAAGCGCGTGAAGCGTACGGTGAAGCCAGGTGAAGAATATGGAAGACACTTCACCCGAAATTTCGTGATGCTGCTGGAAACGTGCGGCTTCCACATGCTTCACGAACCCAAAAATTATCAAAACTTCGGCCCCCCCGACTTACTTGTCCTTGAGCGCGTCCTGCTCGACCTTCTCGATCACGTGCACGAGCTTGGTCATGTCGGCGTCGAGCGCGTTCAGCTTGTCCTTGAGCTCGTGCTGCTCGAGCTGCAGCTGGGCGCGCCGCTGCGCCAGTTCGCGCACGGTCGCCTGCAGCTCGAGGCGGGGCCGCCGCCGCGAGTTGTCCGTGTAGCCGCCCGTCATGGTGCCGCGCGCCGCCACCATGTTGCCTGCGACGCGCCGCTGTCGAACGTTATGAACGACGGCGAACGACAATTGGAGAACGTTTTCGAATTTTCGATTTTTTTTGGCGTTTCGAATTGTTTTCACCCAGAGAAAAACCCCCTAAAAATAGATTATTCCCACAAAAATTCGGAAATTCGAGTTTTTTCAAGTTTTTTTGTTTTGTTCAAAATGTGCGATTCCACGAACATCAGTGCATAGTAGCAGAAAAATAACGCGCAAGTGTATCTGTTACCAAGTGTTACCGCAAATATAAAATGTATTCAAAATTCACCAGAAAACTAAAAAATTCAAAAATTCGAACACTAATTTCACTTAAAAATGTAAATTCGAATACTCGAAATTTTAGAGAAAAAAAACACTTCTAAAAGCTTCC